>JAABKJ010000232.1:0-55386 GCA_011634705.1 Andricus grossulariae
TTTTTAATTTTTGTAGACAAAAACCCGGGGGAACTGAACCCGATTTACCACACGACGAAGTATCACATGCCCTTAAGGGATTCCAAGAAATATTGGAAAATAAATGAAAAGAAATAAAATTTCAAAGAGTTTCTAGCGATTCCAAAGATTTTAAGGAATCTTAAGGTATTACAAGAAATTTCACAAAATTTGTAATATTTTAGTAAATCTTCAAAGATTTCAAGGGATTTCAAAGATTTTACGCTCGATTTTGAGGGATTTCTAGAGAACTCTGTGACATAAATGAAATTTATAGAGATTTCTAGAGAGTTTAGAGGATTTTAAAGATTTAAAGGATTTTTGCAAGATTTAAAGGATTTTATTGAATCTCCAAGGATTTCAAAGATGTCGAGGGATTTCAAAGATTTTCAGGGTTTTGAGCGTTTTTTTTTAATAAAACTTTAGTGAATAATTTTAATTTATATTCCAGAGATTTCCAATTATTTCAACTTATTTTAATGTACTTTTACTATTATATATTTATATAATTTAAAAGATTTCAAAGAATTTGTTGACAATATCAGGACTATTTAGTACTATTCATTCGGTAAAAGTGTTTATAAATTGAATTATATCTTATAATTATAAATTATACAATTAAAAATACCTGCATGCTAACTTGATTACTGCAACGTTATGTCTTACATGTAGATGATTGTAAGGATATACCTCAGGAAATACATCATGCTTAGGATGCACCTTATAACTATGAACCCTGATCACCTGAGGATTCGGCTTCAAAGGAGCAATTACAACAACAAGAGGTGCCCTTAAATTGTGTCTGAAAATCATATTTATATTTATTTTTATTATATTTATTTATTTACTATACAAAGAAAAATCAGTCTTATATTTGAGGACTTTAATCCCCTGATGAAAAAATTAGTCAAAGTAGGCGCCGCCCGCCTACAAAAAGGGTATCGTAGCCTATTAAGACGTTAATTAAGTGGTTCAAACTACCCCCTCCCATACTTTCCCTTCCCTACTCCCTATACTTCCCCTATACCCCCTTAACCATTTGCTCCCCCTCCCTTCCCCAACATGTTCCTCCACTACTTCCCCCTCTCTTCCCAACTTCTTCGTCCACTACTTCCTCCTTCCTTCCCCAACTTCTTCCTCCACCCCTACTCACCCACACTAGCCTACTTGCCCTGCCTTCAATTCCCTCACCACCCTCCCTCCCTTCCTCTTATTTTACCTTACTTTCCCTCACTTCCTCTAATTACCCTCTCCTCATTTTCCCTCAATTCCTCTGCTTTTCTTTCCTCTCATTTGCCCTGCTTCCCGTCCACTAGCTTCCCTTACTTCCCCTCCACTCTTTTCACCCTTTGCTTCCCTTCCCTTCCCCATCTTCTTCCTCCACTACTTCCTCCTCTCACTTCTCCAGCTAACACTCTCCTTTCCCTACTTCCCTTCCCCAGACATCACTTACCCTCCCCTACTCACCCGCGCTACCCTACTAGTCATACCTTCACTACCTTCCCTTTCTTCCAAACATTCCCACTACTTCCCCTCACTTCCTCGCCCTAATTTTACCTCCCTTTCTCTACTTCTCCTTTCATTTCCCCTACTTCCCCACCCCTAATTCTCCCTCACTTCCTCTACTCCCACTCCCTCATTTTTCCTCTGCTCGCCTACTTACCCTCGCCTCACTTCAGCCTTCGCCACCTCTCCCTTCCACAACTTCTTCCTCGTCAACTTTCTGATCTACTCCGCCCTCTCCGCACTTCCCCAGCTAACACTCCCATTCCCTAATTTTCCTTCCCCTAATTACCTTCCCCAGCCATCACTTCCCCTCCCCTACCTAGACGAACTACCCTACTAGCCCTCTCTTCATTTCCCTCACTACTCTCTCTCTCACTTCAAATAATTTCCCCTCACTTCCTCTACTTCCCCTCCCCTCATTTCTCCACACTTACCCTACTCTCTCTTCCCTCATTTCCCCTACTTCCCCACCCCTAATTTTTCTTTGCTTCCCCTACTACTTCTCCCATCATTTCTCCTCCTGGAAAAAAGTACGACCACGGACAGACACCCGACTGAAACTATAAGGGCTACGAAACCCTGATAAAATTAGGAATTTTGAGAGATTTGGATAAATAAGTTAAAAGAAGAAAAAGAGATTGTAAAAGTTTGGGGTAATTTGCAAGGAATTTTATTATGCAAGGTTGATTTTTAACCAAAATCTTCAGGATATAATTGACGAATCATACCTAATATGTGTTGCTTCATGCATACAGCTAGCGGAAGTTAATATGTGCCGATCTGTCAATATCGAACCAGCACACATTAAATGTCTCTTTCCTCTAAAAAATTAAAATAATTAAATTAATTTAAATTATATCACTTTGAAAGCTCAAAAAGCTACAAAATAGGGACAATCATATATGCAAATATTGCAAATACTTCTATACAAAATAAAAAAAAAAAGACAAACAAAGAAAGTGGAAAGAAAAATAAGCGTCCTGCAAATTTTTCTAAGCGAAACACTGCGGCAATATATCTATAAAATTATACAAAGAACTTTGGAAAATTTAAATTACTTTCAGAGTTATTAATGTTTTAAAAAAATTGATTTTGTTTTTGTAATTTCCTTTTATATAAATAATTAACATACTGCTTTCACGATTCCAACTAAAAGTGGCTTAATTTTGAATGTGTACTTTAAAATTGTTTATTTTGATAAAATCATGGCAATAAATAATTAAAAATGTCAATTTTATAATGCTTCTGATTTGAAATTAGAAAATTTTCACGATTGACAGTATTTTATAAAATAGGACTTAAATATTTTTTCATTTTTTAATTTTGAAATTGTGTACTCTTTCAAGATCGATTTAAAAAAATTTCATTTGAAGTGCTTCAAGTTCAAAAACTTTGAAAGTCGAACACTATCAAACGAAAAATGTTGAACTAAAAAGCGTCTGTTTTTGAAATTTTTTATTTCAAAGTTTTTTCTTTAAACTATTTAAATTTGCAGTAATTTTCTAAAAAGCTTTAAATTTCGGCTTATAACATTTTAAAAGCTTTTTATACTTTTTTGACTACTCTAATATTATAAATTGATGAACGCTACAATTGAAAATGTAGCATTTTTTTTTAATTTCAAGTTTTTGAGTTTGAAATTCAATTCATTTGGAATTTTCCTAATTTTTAATTCTACGCTTTTTGAATTTTTTTTTTGCTTAGAAAAACTCTCTGTCCATATTTTATTTTTATCTAATGTTTAAAAAATTTTAATTTCAAAATCTTCAGTTTTGTCTTTGCTTAAAGTAGAAAATAACTTTTTCCCTTCCATTTCAAATTATCCAGTTTTGAAAACTTCAAATTAAAAATGGCAAAATTGTAGATTTCAAAATTAGGCAAGTTCTACGAAGTTATGCGTATTTGAATTTTGTGCTTGATTTAAAAAAAAAAAGGACAAAAGGTGGGGTTTCCCTGGAAATATTTTTTTCATGTTTATACAATTCGACGAAAAAATCAAAACTATTTTCTGGAAAACCCCATATTTTTTATTTTTCCCCATATTTTTTAAAAGTTTCTGCTAATACAAGAAAGGCATTCTATCAGCATATTTTGCTCGTAAACAATTCAAGATATCATAAAAGAGCAAGAAGTATTTTTTGTGGAACTTTTTTAGATGTGCAAACATGTAACATTTTTTTTAAATCGGTCTTCCATATAGGAGGTCAAATTCAACAAAAAAAATTCAAAAAAATATAAGTGTGGATTTTCTGAAGAAATCGACTTTTAATATTTTATAGAGGCTTTAAAAAAAAATTCAATTTTTTGAAAAATAAAGCACAAAATTCGAATACGCATAACTTCGTAGGAAAATTTTTTTTCGCAAATCTGAAAAATTAAATTAAATTAAAACGATCAAATATTTAAAACTAAACAATTTGCAACTGAATTGTTTGAAGTAGAAAGCTTTGAATCTAAATTAAAACTCTAAAACTTAACATTTTAATTGTTCTATTCAAACAAATTTTAATTTGTAAGTGAAATTGTTGAATTTTGATCTATAAATAACAATTGAACACTTATTAGTTTAGAAAAAATTCGAGTAAGTCTAAGAAATATTTAGAAGTTTTGAAAACATTCAAAACTAGTTTAAAACTTGAAATGATTTCAAATAATTGAAAAATAAATTTTAATTTCTGCAGATTTCGAACAAAAATGTTGAGATAATATCTATTCTTAAAGATTTATGAAAATTTCCAATATTTTCAAAAAAGAATTTAGAAAATGTTAAGGCAATTTTTAAAATTTTTTAGGATTTTCAAAAAATTTCAGGAAAAATTCTAATCATTTTAAAATATATTTAGAAGTTCTGAAAAGATTTCAAAAATTATTTAAAATTTGAAAAGATTTCAAAAAATTTTAAAGAAAACATAGATTTTCGAATATTTTGAAATAAAATTTTGGATCTTTTAAAGCATTTGGAAAGGTTTTAAGATCAGAAAAAAGTTTTCTTGATATTCCTAAATCAACAAATGATCAAAATGATGTAAACTTTTATTTTTGCTAAAATTACAATTAAATAACTCTGAATTGACCCGGAAAATTAAAAAAAAAAGTTTGCGACTCTTGAAACATACTAAAAAAATCAAAATATGAGAATTTATTTTTCAAAATTTACATGAATAATAATATAATTCAATACAAAATAATTCATCATTTCTCACGTCTTTTCCGAGCCAGTCATACAGTTGTTATGCATTTCCTCATCCTTTGCAATAATGGCTTGAATATTCAAAAGGTTCTGGTTCATATTCGAAAACGAGTTTATCCAATTTGATGAATTTGATTTGTCAATGGTTTCTCCCTTCTTTGTCTCCTGAATGGTCCTCGAATTTTCGACTTTATCAGAAATTACGGAACATTCCACATTTGTCAAGAGAAAATCAAGAAAAATCACGACCAGTGAAGAAGGAAGGAACATTTTCGCGTTTTATTAGGATTTATATCGGAAGAATTATCCTCCTTGAATTAAAAATTAAAGAACAATGAGAGTCTCAATAACGGAGCAGAAACTACGGCACGAGTTTGTTACCACATTTGCTGATTTAATCTGGGCAATTGGTAAACCGTTTGATATTACCGTGAACGCCTTTCTCGAGATACGCGAATCGTGATTTGCGATATTCGATTGCAGGCTCAAGAGAACGACAGGAAAATTCATTTGATTTACTATTCTCCTTCGAAATCAATGAATTGTACTCGTTTTTATTCGATTTATATATTTTTTATTTAATTTATACTTTGGAATAGAGTTAGAAAAATAAAGTTAATCAACTCGCAATAGAATAAGTTAAATAACATAAAAAATGTAAAGAAGATTTTTTAAATTTGCATCAGGGACTAGAATTTTTATGTTCTGTTGTTAATTTTTTAGTATTTTTAATTTTCATAAGTGTCAATAACTTTTCAAACAATATGAAGCAACAATAAACCAAACAATACGTTTCGTCCGGGACTGGTTGAAAGTTAATTATTTTTAATTGAAAAGTCTCTTATTATATTTTTGGATTAGAATTTATATCCTTTTGTTACAAATTCTACTATTTGATTGAATATTGAACTGTTTTATTTTGTTCGAAAATTAATATTTTTAACTGTAAATTTTGATTTTTTGTTATTTGGATTTATTTTGAAACCTCTAATTACGGTGGTAGAAAATTGGACTATTTTGTTGAAAATTCGTTTTTTTATATTAATTTTTTGAACTGAGAACTTAACTATTCCAATTTTTGTATAAAATTTATCAGTTTTAGTTAAAAATTCCACCATTTAGTTGAAAATTAACATTCTTATTGGAAACTGAACAGTTTTATAGAATTTTCTTTTTGATTGAAAATCAAACCATTTTGTTAAAAAGTCAGCTTTGGTTAAATATTCAACTACTTGGTTGAATGTTGAACTCCATTATTAAAAATTCATTGGTTTGGTTGAAGATTTAACTATTTTGTTAAAAATTGGTTTTTTGGGGTTGAAAATTACTTTTTTTTTAAAGAAAATTTAACTTTTTCATTTTTGTTTGAAAATACATCGTTTTTAGTTGAAAATTTAATTATTTGGTTGAAAATACGTCTTTTTGGTAAAAAATTAATCTTCTTGGTTGGAAATTCAACTACAGTGCATTATCTTCTTACAGTGCACACATTTATTATTGAAAATTTATATTTTCGGTTGACAAAATTCAACTATTTTTGTGAAAATTTGTCTTTTGGGCTTGAAAATTCAACTGTTTTGGTTGAGGATTCATCTATTTTGTTGAAAATTCTTCTTTTTTGGTCGAATTCAACTGTTTTATATTTAAAATAAAAATCTGGTGGAAATGCAGTTGTTTGATTTATAATTCACTTTTATTTGTAAAAAATCAACTGTTTCGTTGAAAATTTATTTTGTTATGTTGAAAATTCAACTATTTTTTTAAAACTTTAACTATTTTGTTAAAAAATCATCTTTTTTGTCGAAAATTCATCTTTTTTGGTAGAAAATTTCTTTATTGATAATTCATTATTCTGGATTGAAAATTCAACTGTTATCTAAAAAATTCGTCCTCTTGGATTAAAAAAAAAAATTATCAACCAAACAATCGCATTTACAACCAAATAGTTAAAATTGCAAGCAAAAGGGACTACTTTCCAAAAAAATAATAGTAATTTTTTTTAACCAAATAGTTGAGTTTTAAATCTACAAAGATTAATTTTCAAACGAGAAAGATCAAACTTTAACCAAAAATAGTTGCATTTTCAAACCAAAAAGACGAATTTTCAACAAAACAGGTAAATTTTCGAATAAAAAAGATGGCTTTTTAACCAAATAGTTGAATTTTCAAGAAAATAATTAAATTTTCAACAAAATAGTTTAATTTTGAACTAAATAGTTGAGTTTTCTACAAAATAGTTCGATCTCCCACCAAACAGAGGAATTTTCAACTGAAATTATGAATCTTCAACAAATAGCAGTGCATTTTCAGGAAAGGAGTTCAACTTTCAAAAGATGAATTCTTAACGAAAAATGTAAAAACTGATTATTAATGTTGAAAATATTTTAATTTTAAATCAGAAACAGTTGAATTCAACCAAAAAGATTAATTTTCAACCAAATAGTTTAATTTTAAACCCAAAAAGACGAATTTTCAACAAAACTATTAATTTCAACCAAGAAAGATGATTTTTCAATAACCAAATATATTTGGTTGAAAAATCATTCAATCACAGGCAAATGATCTTTCTTGATTCAAAATTCGTTTTTTCGGATTTCAAAGTTCATATTTGATTCAATATGGTACCGTTACATTAATTTTATCAAACAGAATTTATTTCCTCATTATTACCCTATTTTCGTGAAAAATCACCCTATTGCTTCCTCATAGAGGGAGGTTTGTAATGACCTAAATTTTAATATCTACTTTTTTGACATATTTCGATATAATTCGACCCAAGCAGTTCAAAAATACAATTTTCAAAAAGTGTTCGATAGAATTTTGAGCTAGATCGGCTTTTTATAAGTAGTTATTTTTTTAGTTTAGAGATTTAAAAAAATGTGACCTTGTTTATATGAGAAACATTTTTTTGATATTCAAAATACAGCAGTACGACATCTAATGTATTTGTTAACGTCTTCAAGACGTATCGTTCGACCTATTGTTGAACCTTGTATTACTTACCAATACCGATTTATGAAGTTTCAAAAAAAATGGTGTATTCTGTTTATACGTGAAATTTTTTTTTGAGAATCAAAATACAGCAATACTATATGTAGTATATTTGTTCGCATCTTCGAGACGAATCGATTGGCCTATGGTTGAACCTTTTATGACTCACCAGTACCGATTTATGAATTTTCATAAAAATTTGTTGATTCTGTTTATATAAGAAAAACATTGTTCATATTAGGAATACTACAGTACTGTATCTAACATGTTTGTTCGCGTCTTCGAGAATCGTCGAATGTCGTATTGACAAACCTTCTATGACCTCTTATCATTCAGCAATACCGATATATAAATTTCAAAAATGTATTATTTATCTGGCTAGTATGAGGAAAACTTTTCTAATATTAGGAAAACGAACGTAATGTATATGCTATATTTGTTCGCGTCTTCGAGACGCATCGATTGCCCAATTAAAGAACTTTTCACGACCTACCATAACCTGCCAATATTGGTTTTAAATTTCTTAACAAAATTATTTACTTTGTTCTTGAGAGGATTTTTTTCAATAGGGAATATAAGAGTATATTTAATGTAATTGTTCGCGTCTTCGAAACGCATGGATTGACCTATTGACGAACTTTCGATACAATTATTGATCAACCAATAGCGACTTAGAGGGTTTAAAAAAAAGGTTACATTGTTCATATGATGAATTTTTTTTCAATTTGCAATGTAACACTTCAGTTAGTTAAAAAGTTGTTCGTTGAAACAGAACACATCGATTGGCATCTTGATGGGCTCTCTGATTTTCTCAATATAAGATTTTTTAAAGATTTTGGGATGTGAAGACTGAACCAGAAATCCCCGAGAGCTTGATTAATTCAATAAATTGCAATTAAGTTTCAAAATCGACTTTTAAATATTGGTATAATTTTTTTTTCTTTCACTCTTTCATTATATTATCTCCTCGAGAGTTCATGAAAAGAACGATCAACACTTTATCAGCGTGTTAATTAAAGCAATTTTTTCTCGCTGGGAATCAGGGTTTCTTAAACCGATTACAAGTTTCAATTCCCACACCTGAATGAAAGAAATTACGGTCTGGTTCTCGTTTGTCGACTACAGGACTACAAGTTTAACGCGCTCTCAATCAAATTTACGATCTGGTAAGATTCGAAAGGTCGGTATGTCTTCTGCAATCGGAATTCAGGACGAGCAGCGAATTCACGCTGTTGAGATTGAGAATCGTGAGATTCACGAAGTCGATTATACGAATTTTCGCCTCGAAACTTTCTCTTAATTCAGCAAAAGTTTTCATGCCGTTACTGGAAAGTCTAAGTAATGATAATTACGACTTAAAATGGACAACCTTTTTGTTCTCTAAATGGCAAATTCCGCTCGTCTACTGCCAATAAAGTCGAAATGTCGCAGTTATTGTCACGAAAGAATTGTACAAGTTCTCACTTTTATGTTACATCGGAGACAAAAAAAAATTAGTAAAGAACTTTCGAGAAAGAGACTTTTATTAGGGGCAGTTCAGAATAAACTTCGTCACGGTGTTTTCAACACTTTTTTCACCCCACCCCTTCTTCGTCACAGATCATCACACCAAGCTTGAATCCCCCAGGATTCATAGTCATAGTCAAATATTTTTTCTAAAATGGTCTTAAATCAAAGGAAGTAGCATTTTTAATCCAAAAGGGTGAACTTTTTACTCAAAAAGACGATTTTTTAACAAAAGAGTTGAGTTTTTAAGCTTAAAGGTAGAATTGTTTAGGAAAGATTTGACTTTTAGACCCGAAAGGATGCATTTTCCACAAAAAAAGTTAATTTTCTACCAAGAAAAATTAATTTTCAATCAAATAGAGTCATTTTCAACGAATTAGTTGCATTTACAACCAACAAGTTGAACTTTCAAGCCAAAAAGACCAATTTTCTACAAAACATTTGGTCAAGCCAAAAATAGGAATTTTCCTCAAAAAAAGTTATTTTTGAATCAAATAGTAGAATTTTTAACAAGAGAGTTGAGTTTTCAAGTTAAAAAGTTGAATGTTTTAGAAAACAGTTGACTTTTTAATAAAAACGATACATTTTTAACAAAAAAGATAATTTTCCACCAAGACAAAATGAATTTTCAATCAAAAAGATGACTTTTCTGTCATAAAAGATGAATTTTCAATCCAAAAGGACGAATTTTATATCCAAAAAGACGAGCTCAACCAAATAGTTACATTTTTGACCAAAAAATATGACTTTTTAACCCAGTAATTGAAATTTCAACCAAACAGTGGAATTTTTAAGAATGATGAATTTTCAATCAAATAGTTGAACTTTTAATCAAAAGAGACGAATTTTCAACGAAAAACAGCTTTTTGCATTTATAACCAAATAGTTGAACTTTATATGAAGAGAGACGAATTTTCAATAAAATAGTTTAATTTTCAAGCCAAAAACGATGACTTTAAAAACAAATAATGGATTGTTTAAAAGAAAGGTTCATTTTCAACCAAGAAAGATGACTTTGCTAACATAAAAGATGAATTCTCTATCCAAAAAGACGAATGTACCAAAATAGTTTAATTTTCAACAAAATGATTAATTTTTCAGCAAAAGAGTTGAATTTTCAATCAAGAAAAATTTAAGAAAATTGAAAAATATTTGTCAACAGTGGAATTTGCAACCAGCAAGGATGACTTTTTAATAAAATAGTTGAATTTTCAACAACAAATATTGATTCTCATGCAAAATTGATGAATTTTTAACAAAATATGTAGTTTGATTTTTAACCAGATAATTCATATTTCAAACCTAAGGCGATGAATCTTCAACCAAATAGTCCAGTTTTTAAACAAAAAGATAAATTTTTTAGAAGACAATTGAAATATTAACCTGAAAAGATGAATTTTTAACAATACACTATTTAGTTGAAATTTCAATTATTTTGTTGAAAATTCTACTGTTTTGTCTTTTTGGATAGAAAATTCGTCCATTTGGTTAATAATTTAATTGTCTTCTGACATATTTTTTATGGTTTGAAATTTCAACTAGTTGCTTCTAAATGCAACTGTTTTTGGTTAAAAATTCGTCTCCTTTGATTCAAAGTTTAACTATTTGGTTGAAAATTTATCTTATACAGTTAAAAATACAACTATTTTGTTGAAAATTCAGTTTTTTTGTTGTTAAAAATTAAACTGCTTTGTTTGACAATAAAAGTATTCCATGTTTTGTTGAACATTTATCTTTTTTAGTTGAAAATTCAACTATACGGTCGAATATTCATGTATTTTGTAAAAAAATCGTCTTTTTATTATAAAATTCATATTTTTGATTGAAAATTCAACTATTTGGTTAAAAATGCAACGCAAACTGCAATCCAGGTTGAAAATTCATCATTTTAGATGATTTTTCATCACTTCGGTTGACAATTTATTTGTTTTGTTGAAAATTCTTTTTTTATTTGTTTGAAAATTAATTTTTTTAACTGAAAATAAAATTATTCCATTTTTTTTTTTAAATTTATCTTTTTTAATTGAAAGTTCAACTATTCGGTCGAAAATTCATGTATTTTTGTTGAAAATTCATCTTTTTGGCTCAAAATGCAACGCAAACTGCAATCCCAGTTGAAGATTTGTCATTTTAGATGAAAATTTATCATTTTGGTTGAAAATTTATTTATTTTGTTGAAAATTCGTTTTTTATTTGTTAGAAAATTAATTTTTCTAACTGAAAATAAAAGTATTCCATTTTTTGTTGAAAATTTATCTTTTTTAGTTGGAAATTCAACTATTCGGTCGAAAATTCATGTATTTTGTTGAAAAATTGTCTTTTTATATTAGAAAATTCATCTTTTTGGTTGAAAATTCAACTGTTTGGTTAAAAATTAATCTTTTTAGTTGAAAATTCAACTCTTCCAGTTAAAAATTATTCTTTTTAGTTGAAAATTCAACTATTCCAGTTAAAGATTAATCATTTTAGTAGAAAATTCATCTTTTTGGCTCAAAATGCAACGCAAACTGCAATCCCAGTTGAAGATTTATCATTTTAGATGAAGATTTATCGCTTTGGTTGAAAATTTATTTATTTTGTTAAAAATTCGTTTTTTATTTGTTTGAAAATTAATTTTTTTCACTGAAAATAGAAGTATTGCATTTTTTGTTGAAAATTTATCTTTTTTAGTTGAAAATTCAAGTATTAGGTCGAAAATTCGTGTATTTTGTTGAAAAATCGTCTTTTTTATTAGAAAATTCATCTTTTTGATTGAAAATTCAACTATTTGATTAAAAATTAATCTTTTAAGTTGAAAATTCAACTATTCCAGTTAAAGATTGATCATTTTAATTGAAAATTCATCTTTTTGTCTCAAAATGCAACGCAAGTAGCAATCTCAGTTGAAGATTCATAATTTTAGATGAAAATCCATCACTTCTGTTGACAATTTATTTATTTTGTTGAAAATTCGTTTTTTATTTGTTTGAAAATTAATTTTTTTAACTGAAAATTTATCTATTCCATTTTGTGGTAAAAATTAATATTTTTTAGTTGAAAATTCAACTATTTGGTTAAAAATTCATGTATCTTGTTGAAAATGCAATATGTTTCGACTGGAAATATGAGGAATTCTTGCGCTCTATTACGAGTAAAAAAAATGTATATTAATATTACATAAATAATCTCGCATAGATTGATTCAGTCTAGTAAAAAATTATCTGAGAATAAGGCTCGTTTTTTTTTAATGAAATAATGAAAGAAAGTAAACTTATCGTCTCTTTCTCGTGAAGAAAATTGTTATTCATTGTTCCTAGCTGCTTCGAATGAAAGAAACGTTATATTATCTCGAAAACATGCTTACATTCGTAATAAATATCTGAGAAATGCTGAGAAATAATACCCCCTCGAGTCTTGCATCTGAAAAAAAAATGGTTGACGATTAATCGTAAAGTGTGGTTGATGAGTCAATGTCTGGTGGTAAGACCTTATTGTGAGTTGAAAATAAATTGTGTGCGCCTATGTACTTCACTTATTATTGTATATAAATGTATATTCCTATATTCGCACTCATGCCCGGGAGGAGAAAAAAAATGGAAAAAAGGAGTTGTTAGCCCGACGGATGGACATTACGACGAAGGAAATTGCGTGTTGCGACACCTGTTTTAACGATTTATTACGTAGCAGTCTCGCAAATTATCACAATGGATGTACGATATAAATATATTATAAAAAGAGAGGAAATTGATCATTAGTGTCGTATTTTAAACCTCTACATAATAAATTTATCAGTCCAGGAGAGTTTGAAAATTAAATTTATTATGTGAATATTTAGAGTATTGATGTTATTTTGTCGACCAGGGTAATTAATTCACTTCTGATGTGAAATGTTTGCTGATTACTGGTCCAATAATATTTTGGAGAAACGAAAAAAAATTTACCTCGGTCCGGATTTGAACCGGGAACGCCACTGTTCATGAGTTGATCGTTGACCAATTAAGCCACCGGGGCCACTTGTGAATAGTGGCGTTCCCGACTCAAATCCGGACAGAGGTAGATTTTTTCTTGTTTCTTTAAATAATTATTGGACCACTAAGCGGCGAAAATTTAACATAAGAAATTAATTTATTACCCTGATCGACAAAATAACATTATACTATTAATTATATTCCGATTCGATGAATTTATTCAAATTGGAATTATTCGCTAAAGTTTTACAGATACAAGAAACGATTTACTGTGCCCCTGGTGGCGTTCCTGGTTCAAACCCGGGCCGAAGTAGATTTTTTCTCGTTTAAAAAAAAAATATATATAAATATATATTAGACCAGTAATCGGCAAAAATTTCACATAAGTAATTAATTTATAATATGAACATGTGTTACATAATAAAAAGTAAGTCTTCAAAAAGTATTATTTATTTATTTTATTTTTTATTTTTTTGCTTGAGAATTCAATTTATGGTTAAAATCGTTATTATTTGGTTGAACATTGATTGATTTTGTTGAAAACTCAATAATGTTGTTCAAAAATTATTCTTTTTGGTTGAAAATTCCACTCTTTATATGAAAGTTTGTCTTTTTGGTTTAAAAATGGATCTGTTATCGTAGAAATTTAATCTTTTTTGGCTAAAAATGCAACTGTTTGATTGAAAATTTTAGTTGAGTTTCAGTTGAAAATTCAACTATTTCATTGAAGGTTAAAACTTTTTCTTAAACATTCATATTTTCGGGTTAAAATTTCACCTGTTTTGTAGAAAATTCATCGTTTTGACTTAAAAATCTGTTTAGGTTGAAGATTCAACTATTTTGTTGAAAATTCCACTATTTGGTATAAAATTAAAATCTTTTTTGGTTGAAAATTCAACTACTTTGTTGAAAATTCATGTATTTTGTTGAAAACTCGTTTTTTATGGTTAAAAATTAATTTGTGTAACTGAAAATATAACTTCCATTTGTGATTAAAAATTGATCTTTTTTATTTAAAAATTAATTTTGTTACAAATGTGACTAATATTTTGTTGAACATTTATATATTTTGTTAAAAAATCATCTCTAATGGTAGAAAGTTATTGTTCTTGATTGTAAATTTATTTTCTTGATTATTAATTTCTTTAATTAGTTCATTTTTTTTAGTTGAAAATTTATCTTTTTAAGATAAAAATTTGCTTCTTTTGGTAGAAATTTAATCTTCTTGGTTGAACATTTATCCTTATGGTTGGAAATTCAACTGTTTGGCTGTACATTTTTTTTTAAAGATTCATCATTTTGCCTAGAAAAATATTTCTTTGGTTGAAAATTTAACTATTTTGTTGAGAATTAGTTTTTTTATTCAAAATAATTTTAAAATGGTCCTTTTGCAGTTGAATCTTCATGTATTTTGTCAGGGAAAATCAAAAATTGTTCAGGAAATTGCGAAATTAACTTTTTGGTAGAAAATTAATACTTTCGGATTGAAAATTCAACTGTCTTGTAAAGAATTCGTCTTTTTGGATTGAAAATTCAATAATTTGGTTGACATTTTTTTCTCTATTGACTGAAAAATCTTTCTTGGTAGAAAATTCACTTCTTTTGTTGAAAATTCGTCTATTTGCTTTGAAAATTCACATCTTTAGGTAGAAATTTTATCTCTTTTTATTCAAAATGCAGCTATTCAATTTTTGGCTGAAAGTTGATTTCTTTGTAAATGGAAAATTCAATTACTTGGGTAAAAGTTTAATCACTTTGTTAAAAATTCATTTTTTTTTTTGTTTGAAAATTCATCCCTTTGGTTGGAAATTCTTTTTTTTTATTTAAAATTAATTTTTTACCTGGAAATATATTTTTTTCCTATGTTGATGCAAATTATCTTTTTTATTAAAAAGTCGTCTTTATTGGTAGAAAACTAATCAATAAGGTTGAAATTTTCACTTTTTTGGTTAACACTGCAACTGTTTGGATGAAAATTAAATTTTTTGTTGAAAATTCATATTTTCGCATTGAAAATGCAACTGTTCTACAAAAAATCGTCTTTTGACTTACAAGTTCAACAATTTGGATGAAATTTTTTTCTTTCTTGAATTACTTTGTTAAAAATTCTTCTTTTTTTGGTTGAAGATTCATAATTTTGATTGAAAATTAATCTCTTAGGTTGAAAATTCGTCTTCTTGGTAGAAAATTAATATTTGTGGGATGGAAACTCAACTTTTTTGTTGAAAATTCGTCTTCTGGGTTGAGCATTTGTCTTTTTTGGTTAAAACTTGACCTTATTTGTTAAAAATTCATTTTCTTGGTTGAAGATTCATTATTTTAGTTGAAAATTCATCTCTGATTGAAAATTCAACTATTTTGTTGAGCATTTAATTTTATTCGTGAATTCAACTATTTGGCTGAAAATTTACTATTTTTCTTTAAATTTGTTGTTGTTTTTTTTTTTTTGTCGAAATATCAACTATTTAATTTTTCATTGAGAAATCATCTTTTTGCCTTGAAAATTCAACTCTGTTTTTGGTTGAAGCTTAATATTTTTTGTTTTAAAATTCGACCATTTGGTTGAAAATTCAGTTCTACAAGGCCCACAATTTCTACTATGTCCTGGAATTTTTTTCAGAAACGCTAGACAGCCGGGTAAAGATATAGATTTTTTAAATGTTTAGATTTTTTCTATAATCGAAATTGTAAAATATCCGTACAGAAAACTATCGGGGAACTATTCCGGGTAAGGATAGACCGTCCTGACCGCTAATGTGGCGCTGTCAAGATGGTCTATTACGGCGCAGAGTAGAAGTGAAAAGTTATTGGTCTTGACGGACTAGCCAGCACCAAATTAGGGCCCCAAAAGACTGACTAGATGATTAGTAAAAAAATTCATTTTTTTTTAATGTTCATTTATTATTTTTAGTACTTTTAAACACCCTGGCTTTTTTTGGAAATATGCAACAAAATATTTGGGTTTGATGCTTAGAACATTTTTGGTCATGACGAGCTAACCAGCACCGGAAAAGGGCCGAAAAAGATCGTCTAGATTATAAAAATAAAAAAACTTGATCTATTAATATAATACTTTTTCATTTTGGATATACGATTCGCTTTAAAGTATATCGGTTTCTTTATCTGGGAGTTTCATTTGTTACAAATCAAACTTTTTTCCGTCTCAAATTTTTTTTTGAAACATTGCCCGATGTAATATAATATGATCCGGTGTGATATTTCATACATTTCGTATTATGTGACGCATATGCGTTCGGATCGGTGAACAGACATTTAAATCTTCGACTGTCAAAGTTAAGGCGCTACGCTTCCGCGCGTATGTAGCAATTATTTTATTAAAACCTGATGGTCGTGGACTCTTTATATAGTAATGTTTTTAATGATCAATCCCGCTTACTTACGCACGAAGAATGACCTTGATTTTGATCGTCACTTCCTCGAAAATATGACAAAGAAAATATCCAATTCATTATAAAAAATTACAAATAGTTATTATGAATTATTATTATTAGTCCCGCTAAAGTACTGGATGTGAGACAAATTAGTACGAAATTTTTACAAGTACTGATGGGATTTATGTCCCAAAAAAGTACTGCTGAAATCAAAACTGAGGTACCAGAAAAGTTCAAAATATGTCCCATTTCACCAGGACTTTTTTAGGACAAAAGTACCAGGAAAGTCGCACTTAATTATTTTTTGTTTTGTTTATAGCAGGACTTTTTTAAGATAAAATTACCAAAAAAGTCCTACTTAATTCGTTTAAAATTTGTACCAGTTGTAAATACTTTTTGGGACAAAAGTACTAGAAAAGATTAATTTAATATTTTTCGGAATTTTTACAAGTGTTGAGAGGATTTATGTACCAAAAAATTACGGCTGAAATAGGACTGAAATATCAAAAAAGTTCAAAATATGACTCACTTAATTTTATTTGAAAATTTTACAAGTCCTAAATAATTTTTAGGAGAAAAGTCCCTGAAAAGTCCCACTTTTTTTTTAACCGAACTTTTTTAGGAACAAAGTATGGGAAAAACCTCACTTTTTTTAGCAGGACTTTTTTGAGACAAAGGAACGAAAAAGTCTCATTTAATTTTCTTTTCGAAAATTTATATTTTGTTGAAAATTCGTCTTTTTCCTTGTAAATTCAACAATGTGTTTGAAATTCTATTCCTGCAGGACTAAAAACTCTTTCTTGATTGAAAATTTCATTTTCTTGATTGTAAATTCTACTTTATTGTTGAAAATTTACCATTTTTGTTAAAAGGTCATCATTTTTGGTTGGAAATTCAACTATTTTGTTGAAAATTCTTCTTTTTGTTTTAAAATTCAACAATTTGGTTGAAAATTCAACCATTTGGTTAAAAATTTAATTATTTTATTGAAAATTTAATTTTTTTTTAATGTATCTTTCTTAGCTGAAAATATAATTGTTTTGCTGAAAATTTGTCTTTCTGGATGAAAAATTCGTTTTTAGGAATGAAAATTCATATTTTTTGGTTGAAAATTTTGTTGTTGAAAATTTAACTTTTTTGTTGAAAATTCGTCTTTTTGGAAAAATTTTTAGTTTTGGATTGAAACCTTATCTTTGGTGGAAAAGTATTTTTTTTTTTTGAAGGGTTATTCTTCTAACTAAAAAGTCTACTATCAGATTTTTGATTCAGAATCTATCTCTTTTGCTTAGAAATGTAATTATTTATTTGAAAATTCATGTATTTTGTTAAAAAGTCATATTTTTGGTTTGAAGATTCATCTCTTTTGGTTAGAAATGCAACTTTTTGGTTGAAAATAATTCTGTTTTGACTGTGGATTGAACTATCTTGTTGAAAATTCGTCTTTTTTGGTAGAAACATAATCTTCTTGGTTACAAATTAATATTTTAGGCTTGAAAATTCGTCTTTCTGGGCTAATAATTTATCTCTTTTGGTGGAAATTTCATCTTTTTTGTTGAAAAATCAATTGTTTGCTTAAAAATTTAACTATTTTATTGAAAGTTAACATTTTCTTATGGAAAATTCGCCTTTTTGGCTTTAAAATTCCACTATTTGATTAAGTACAACTACTTTGTTGAAAATTCAAATATTTGGACAAAAATGAACTTTTTCCTTAGAAATTCATATTTTCTGTTTAAAAATTCAACTATTTTGTTGAAATTTCATTTTGGTTGACTTTTTGGCTTAAAAATTGAACAATTTGGTTGATTTTTTTTTCTTTCTTGGTTGAAAATTCATACTGTTTTGATGAAAATTCATTTTTCTTTTGAACGTTCATCTTTGCAGATTAAAATATCAACTGTTTGGTTAAAAAATTAACTTTAAAAAAAAATTGTCTCTTTTTCTTACAAATTTAATTGCTTAGTTATAAATGCAACTGTTTGGTTGCAAATTAATTTTTTTTGGTTGAAAATTCATCTTTCTTGAAAATTTATTTTTTTGGATTTAAAGTTCATCTCTTTTGGTAGAAAATTTACGCTTTTTAGTTGAAAATACAATATATTTTGACTTAAGATCTCAGGAGTATAGTACCTACATTAATTTTTTTTTGTTAACAATTTATTCCCCTATTTTCATGAAAAATCACCCTATTTCCTCTCTTTTGAGAGCATTTTGGCCTGTGCAATCTGTACCCTAATAATTATATTATTCCTTATTATTATTTATTCACATTATTTATTATTCTTATTATTATTATTATTTTGATTGTTATTTATTATTATTATTTATTTACATTTCTTAGTATAAGAGCGACAGTCGATAGAAACACTTTAATTCCCAAACACTTAAACTGACTAAAAAGTAGAAATAATCCACAAATTCTAGTTTTTAACCCAAACTCGTTTTACACATGAAACCTTATCTTGGCTTGGTTATATGAGCGTCAATTTATATTCGCTTCATAAAAATAATTTATGTGAAATTTCCATCGTTACCCATTCACAATTTTATTAATTTAAGTAGACTTTTATCAGAACATAACCCGAGTCCCGATATTATTTTCATATCATTTTTGATCATTTCATACGACTCATATCCATAGGGCATAAATGTATAAATGTATAAATGTACAAATGTATAAATGTACAAATGTATAAATATATAATAGTATAAAGTGTAAAGGCAATTTTCAGGATTTGAAAAAATAAGTGTGCATAAGAGTCACGGTGAAGAAGAGTCTGCTGGAGGAAGCTTCCAATTACGCCAGTAAGCTGGAGGGATTCCTCTCTGAAATATAATATAAAATAAAAGGAAAGCTGTTAAGCATAAGCATACCGCGTTTCTCGCAAAGCCCAACTCTATCTGCTTATTGCGTCTGGAAAATATTTTTTAAATTACAAAAACACAATAATAAGACTGGTTTTCTTGGCAGCGAGGTCAAGTGCATAATGAACAACTTCTTGTGCTTCCCATCGCTCTATGTTTTGTGTCTTCCTCACCTTCAGTGAGAATTTTTATTGAGTAACTCAATCCTTTTTCGGAAAGGTGGAAAGTTTCGCATAATTAGCCAAAATTGATATTTTATAGTTGAATTTTTCGAACACTATTTATAGAGGTGAAGTTTGAAGATTTTTCGTTTTCGAATCAGACAGATTTCGGGGTTTCCTATCACCAGAGAAAAATTGCAGAATTTCAAATTCTTATTTAATCGAACATCTTTATAACATTAAAAAGTACTTGTATGAATTCATATTCGTACAAACATTTTTTTTACATGTCTCCGGAGAGTCGTCGCGCCGGTACATTTAGAGAAAAAGGTTTTTGGTGATTCGGAATCCACCTTAAACTTTAGGTCCCCATTCCACCACCTAGTAAGTGTATAGGGATGTGTAAAGGAATAGGGAAGAGATACAAGGAAAATATAAATCCTTACGAGACACATTAGAAACTTACATTCCATATAAAGATTTCTAATAAAGGACACCAAAGTTTTCTTTTCCCTGTTCGAATATTAAATTAAATAACGATGTTTTTCCATTTTTGAAAGTAAGTTTATAGTAATGGATTTATACTTATTTAAATCAAACTTCGTTCTATCATTTTCACTAATCTCGGGAATAGCATTTTTCATTGAAAATATTAATAGCATCAAAATTCAACAATTTATTGAATTTTTTTTTGTCTTGGTTGAAAATTCCACTCTTTCTAGTTAAAAAATCAATCTGTATTAGATGAGGATTAAAATATTTTGTTGAAAATTTAACTATTTCATTAAAAATGAACTGCTTGTTAAAAATCAATATTTTCGAGGTAATATATCATCTTTTTTGTAGAAAATTCGTTTTTTTTTTAATAAAATTTCAACAATGTGGTTGAAAATTAACTTTTTTTCTTAATTCATATTTGCGTTTTTCGGCAATGAATCTGTCTGGGTTGAGAATTTAGCTACATTTTGTTGAGAATTATTCTTTTTTAGTTGAGGATTCAACTACTTGGTTGAAAATAAACTTTTTGTTTTAAATTCATATTTGCGTTTATCGGAAATTAATCTCTTAAGGTTGAGGATTCAATTATTTTGTTGAAAATTGAACTATTTGATTTAAAATTAACTTCTTCGCTGAAAATTCATATTTAAGTTTTTCGGAAATTAACTTATTTAGGTTGTGGATTCAACTATTATGTTGAAAGTTCAAATAATTATTTGAACATTCAAACTTAGTTTTTTGAAAATTCATATTTTCGGATTAAAATTTGAACTGTTTTGTAGAAAATTAGATTTTTTTTGCTTGAAATTTCAACTATTTAGTTGGAAATGACCGTTCTTGTTGAAAATTCATATTTGCATTTTTCGAAAATTACTCTGTTTTGATTGAGGATTCAACTATCTTGTTAAAAATTCAACTGGTTGGTTGAAAATTAACTTTTTTGTTAAAAATTCATATTTTCGGTTTCAAATTTCAACTGTTTTTAGACTATTCGTGTTTTTGGGGGCTTCAAAATTCAACTATTTGGTTGAAATTTTGTATCCTTCTTGACTGAAAAATCTTTCTTCGTTGAAAATTGAACTTTTTTGTTGAAAAATCGTATTTTTTATTTGAAAGTTGATCTCTTTCAATGATTTTTGTTTTGTTTTTTTTTTTGTTAAAAATGCAAGTGGTTGAAAAATAATTTGTTTTTATTGAAAATTAAACTATTTTGTTGTAAATTTGTCTTTTTTGGTAGAGAAATAATCTTCGTAGTCGAAAATTCACATTTTAGGCTTGAAAATTCAACTATTTGGTTAAAAATTCATCTATTTGATTGAAAATGCAATATTTTTACTTGAAACAATTAAAAGCGTTTAAAATTGAATTTAATAATTTATTCCCGTATTTTCATGAAAAATCTCCTTATTCCCGATTGCTTAATAAATTTAGTTTATTACAATTTATCCATTAAGGCCATGTGACGAGTGTGTCACGTGACCGACTTCCTACCTTACCGACACTTTTTTTATTTGTAAACTTATTTTCACACGAATAGCGACATCGAGTTGAACATTTGAAATAATAAATAAGAAGCACTAAGAAACGCAGCTCTGATCCTAAATTTTTATAATTGTGAAAAGTTTTTTTTTTTAATAATTTTTTTTTTGCTTTTTTCATAATTATAAAAATGTAGGACTAGAGCCGCGTTTGTTAGCGCTTCTTATTTATTATCTCCAATTTTCAACTCAATGTGGCTATTCGTGTGAAAATAAGTTTACAATTAAAAAAAAAGTGTCGGTAAGGTAGGAAGCCAGTCACGTGACCCACTCGTCACATGGCCTTAACAGATGGATAATTAAAAGGATTATTCAAGTATTATGTAATGCTTTGAAAGATGATAGGTCAGGGATTTTGTATTCTTCAGAATTTGATGTATGTCATCCTATATATGTTATCCTATACAGGTTACATTTGTTATAATAAATTGTGTTGATATACTGGTCTATAATTTTTGGAGAAACAAGAAAAAATTCACCTCGGCCTGGGCTCGAACCAGGAACTCTTATCGTTTCACGAGTTAGTGCGCAACTGGTTAATACGCTAAATCATTAAGACAGAGCTCCCGGTTCGAAACCGGGCTGAGTTGGATTTTTTTTCGTTTTTCCAAAAATTGTAGAGCAATAAATAAACACAATTTGACATCATAATTTGAATTTTTCTCGCATTTATGATTTTTTACATCTCGTAATTGTTTCGCGAAGATGTGTACGAGTTGCAAACTTGAAACGATTTTCTAGGAAACAATGACCCTGTTGGCACTTGTCAGATCGGAAATCCGCAGCAGCAGTGCTGCATCCCACGCAGCGCGTATCCATTGACTTGAGAGAGAAAGAGAGAGAAAGAGAGTGATTGAGAGAGAGGGAGGGAGAGATAATGAGAGAGTGAGAATAGCAGGTTGTCTGTTTCTGTTCGCGGCTGATCAGTTTCTGCTTGACAGCGAATGAGTACACTCGCATTACCGAGTCTTTGCGCGAAAGGTGAATAAAGTTAATAAAAGTAAATAAAAAAGTTGATAAAAAAAAAATCCGTATCGCGTGCAATTAATCTTAATATCCGATCCGAGAGTGTAATTACTCCAGTGCTCTTCGATTTTCTGTGACAGTTTCGTGCTTGATCAAAGTGTCTCCTCGTAAACAACTTGATTTGCTAAAACGACCCAATAAACTATAATTATTTCTAAAACAAAAGTGAGTGAATATTTCCATTTACAATAATTACTTAATTCAGGAAACAATAACAGGAATTTTCTGAACAGTAAATAAAATGTTATTTTTTTAATTTGTGGAAGTGTAATTAAAATAATTTACAACCGCGATTGAGTGAAAGGCCGGTCTAATTTCGCTCTACATATTTACAGCTATTTCTTATCTATAAATTAATTCAATTACCCAATAAAAAATAAAATATTGCCTAGAAAAGTTACAGTTTCGGTGAAATACAAATTAAATCATAATCACACTAATTGAGATTGAAATTAACGACTCTAATTAATTTCCGTTAATCAAAATAATGAAAATAATAATTTGTAATTGTCTATAAGTCTGGATTCATTTTTAAATTGATTTATGATTTATTTGATACTTTTTTCTTTCATTTTTATTCTTAAAGGAAATAATTACACGCCAGTTTGTGAGATTAAAATGATCCCAGGTGTCTCTGGTTGTAGTAAGCGTCGCGACGCCCACGTTTAGAGAAAAATATGCATTGGCGGCTATTTCAAAAGTGTCATACCTGTCAAGGTGTTTTTATAAAAAATAAATATTCTATGTAAATCTCAGGGTGGCCGCTGGAAAGTGAATTTATTTTTTTACTGGGAAGTTTACATTGTAGAAGACAAATCTATCCAATCACTTAAAATATCACAAATATTAAATGTTAAGTTCTATTGTTAACTTTTTCAAGTATGAAATCATTCAATTTGCAATTCTAAAATCTTTTACTACAAACACTTTTCATTTAAGTCTTCATTTTTAAGGGTACATTTTCTATTGAAAGAATTTTCAAATGTAGTTTTTAAGACTTAATAACAAATTAATAGCGTATGAATTTGAAATTTATTGACAAAAAAACGTTTCAAGTTGATGAAATATAAATATAAATTAATTAATTATTTTTTTAATTAAACTTAAATTAAACTTTATTGATTTTAAAGAACGAATCTGAATCTATTGAAAATTAACAATTTTATCTACAGATTTTAATGTTAAAAATTGAACTGTTTCAATTCGAAAGCTTTAGTAGTTAAATACATGTAAACGTCCGATTGAAACTTTATAAAATATGTTTAATTTTAAAATAATTTTAAATTAAGAGATTTGTAATTAAATGATCTTTAAAGCTTTTGAAATAAATTTTAAAAGCTTTTCAACAACTTTGAAAGGTTTCAAGACAATTAAAAAAATTCTTAAGATTCCTGGGAAAATTAAAAGTGATTTTTCATTTAAAAAATAATAATTTTTAGAGAACATTTAAAAAGATTTCAAGACATATTTTAATTTATAAATTAATGTAAACGTCCGATTGGTTTAAAAAAAAAGTTTTGTAAGTGAAATTTATTGCTGAATTTTGATGTATGAATAACAGTTGAACAATTGTTCATCTAGAAAAAGTTGGAGTAATTTCAAGAGATATTTAGAAGTTTTAAAAATATCCAAACTTAATTTAACACTGCAAAAGATTTCAAAATTTTTTTAACAAAATGGAGATTTTTAAAAAATTCGAACAAAATGTAGATTTGCGAAGATTTCGAACAAAAAAGTTAGAATATTTTTAAGCATTTTACAAAGTTCTCTCTCAAAAGAATACATTTTTTGTATTATGATCCCTCGGAAAATTGGAATGATTTTATGTTTTGAAAAATTAATTTTAAGAGAAAATTTAAAATTATTTCCAATATGGTAAAAAAAAAGTAATCTAGAAGATTTTAAGGCAATTTTTTTTATTTTGCAGGAATTATTAAAAGTTTTAGGAAAAAATGGTATCATTTTAAAAGATATTTAGAAGTTTCGAGAAAATTTCAAAAATAATTTAAAATTTGAAAAGATTCCAAAGAATGTAAAACGAACGTAGATTTTTGAAGATTTTGAAATAAAGTTTGGAAGCTTTTTAAGAATTTTGAAAAATTTCAAGATAATAAAAAAAATTTCTTCAGATTCCTGGGAAAATTTAAAGTATTTTCTATATCAAAAAAATAATTTTAAGAGATTATTTTAAAAGATTTCAAGACAAATTGTGATGTATAAATAACAAGTATTAATTGTTAACTACTTAGAGTTAAAATTATTTAACTTTTAATTTAAAAAGTGTTGAGTTTACAAAAAAAATGATATTTTTCAATTTCTAATCTTTGTAACTCAAAATTGCTAAAATTTATATAATTTTGAAAATTTATCAATTTTTTAATCATTCTTGAATTTAGAGCATTTAAGTTGATAATGTGGATTTATATATTTTTGAATTATTCAACATTTGGGTTAAAAAAAATTTAGGCTTTAATTTTAAAGGTTTAAATTTCAAAAGAGTTCCATTTTGAGTATTTTAATTTGAAGTTCAGTTTTTATAACTTCGAATGAAAAAATTTTCGTCTTCAAGGGTTTGAATTTTTAATTTCAATGGCCGTAAACAAATTTTGTGAACCGGGAAAACCCCGGAAAATGACCGGGAATTTTTTTCTTCGATTAAAACGACCACCCTGACGTCAAACCCTTATGGGAATTTACTTGTAAAGTCTCTTTTTTTTCAACTTTAAACTGGACTTTGCCAGGGTCATTTCGAAAGTAAACACCGGATAGATTTTATATAGGACGGACCGATAACGGCTATTGTCTTGCAGGAAAGTAAAAGTTGTTGATGCAGATAATTCTCTTAATGGAATAATTAATTGCACTTTTAACACTACACCATATCGTTGAAAGCATCCATTAAGATAAAAATAAATGTCTTTTTTAATTGAGTCAATATTCTAACTTTGCAGTAAAGGTAAACTTCTAATTACTATAGTCGCATTTTCAAAATTATCGTAAAAACAAATTCGAAAATGGAAATTTAATTAGCTATTTATGGGCATTTAATTTAGGGTCTTATGAAGATTTTAGTATTTTTATTTCAGTAATTTTTTGTTAATTGATATATTCAGATATTGTTTCTTAAATTTTAAAAAAGAAAAAAATATTTTGCCAAAAATTGCCGCGCCATGTTCGGGTTTTACTACTTAGCCAGTAGTAAACCCCAATCTCAAATATTCGACACTCATCCTTGTTTTTTGGCCCTTGAGACTCTTTTGAAATAATTGTCGGAATTAATTTTATATCAGAGAGTAATTAAGGCAAAGAAACGCTTTTAAATATTTTAATTTGTTTAAGATACTAAAAAACTGGACAATAAACTGATGAATGGACCGAGAATTTTTTATTCGCAGACAAAGATTAAAAAGTGAAATAATAAAATTCTGTATTAGCTAAAAAAAAGCTTAAATAAATAAACTAATATTTTACTGAAATTAAAAAAAATCAAAATGTTATTTATCTACAATTTAGTAGAAATTATTAGTACCAGTTCATCTACTTTTTAAATATTTAGAAAATTTTTAATTTCAATCACATAAAAATTAACTTTTTCAGCTTTGAAAATCAATAAATTTTAAATTTCGAACTCTACCAGTTCAAAATTGGACATTTGTACGTTTTCCCATTTTCCAATCTAAAGCGTTTTCATATTAGATATGTTTTACATTTAAATTTTGTAAATCACAATTTCAAAAAGAGGAATTTCAATTCTAAAAATTTATTTGTAAAAGAGAAAATGTAAAATTTAAATGACTCATTAATACTAAAGGCAACAATTATGCTTCGTAAATTTTTTTCCATCATTTCAGTAAATCAAAATTGTCAAATAAGTAATTTTATTTCATGATAACATTCATCTCTGAATGTTTCTAAACATTATTGATGTTGATCGTTCGTAGAAAAAAATTCCGGTACCGATAACCAAAAAAATATAGGTCAATAAGATTTCTGAGCAAATTTTTAATGATTTATTTTAAAAGATTGATTTCAAATTTTGAAAAATTCAAAATATGTCGAAAAATAATCTGGAATATTTTTAAAGAATTTGTTCAATTTTGCAGGACTTAAAAAATTTTATTATAACTTTGCATTTTTAAAAGATATTTTGAAGGTTCAGAAGTTTTGAAAAGATTCAAAAATAATTTAAATCTTGAGAAGATTCCAAAAAATTTGAAGGAAAATGTCGATTTTTTTAGATTTCGAACATAAGGAGCTTTTTAAAAATTTTGAAAAGTGTCAATGTAGAAGATTTTCATGCATAATTTTAGAAAATATTCGAGTAAGTTTAAGAGATATTTAGAAGTTTTGAAAAGATACAAAAATAATTGTAAACTTAAAAAGATTTTAACAAATATAAAACAAAACATAGATTTTTGAAGATTTAAAACAAAAAATTTAGAAGCTGTATAAGAATTTTGAAAGGTTTAAGGGGAATAACAACATTTACCTAAGATTCGTAGGAAAACTTCAAATTATTTTTTATTAAAAAAAATCATTTTTAAAGAAAATTTTAAAATATTTAAAAATGTTTCAGAAGAAGATTTCTTATTTTGAATGATATTTCGAAGTTTTACAAATTTTGAAAAGATTCTAAAATAATTTAAATCTTGAGAAGATTTCCAAAAATTAAATTTATATTTTTGAGGATTTCGAGAAAAGAGGCTTTTTAAGAATTCTGAAAATTTTCAAAATAATAGCAAAATTCTCTTAAGATTCCTGGGAAATTTCGAAGTAATTTTTTATTTTTTAAAATGAATTTTAAGGAAATATTTACAAATATTTCAAAACTTGAAATTAGATTTATATAACATTGAAAATAAATAAAGTTAAAAAGTAAGTAGTCATTCAAAATCATTCATGATTCTAGTTAATAAAAAAACATTTTTACATCTATTCAATTTTTTCAAATTCTTTCAATTAGACATTAAATAGAAAAAAAATGTCAAGTTTGAAATTCTGCCATTTATAAATGATTTACATGAAAATAAACTTTATAATCCTCTATGCAAATACATTTTCTCTCCATTTTACAAAAAAAAATACTTTATTTCCTTGTTTATCTATGAATATGTCACATTTTTAAATATTTTTTTATTAATGAATGTTTACAAGTAAAAAAACATTCTTAAAAGTAGGTGAGCTGGTACAAGTTTCTCTAACTGTGAATTTAGAAATGTAATAACTCCGAATGATTCAACGATAATTTAATTTAGGAAATAATTTTCTTGTAGATTCATTTAAATATCCAAAAATAAAGTTAAAAATGTCGAAAGAGAACGAGGACTACTCGATAAGATAAAAATGTCGTAAACACATGTGTGCTGGATGGGAAAATGCTGGATGTCGTCAACGGCATTTCGCGGCCATCGACGATGTATCACGCTCCAAGCTTGGAAAATTTTGGCAAGGATCCGAAAGATGCCCCTTTTTTAAGAAGAAAAAGTGGTCGATCTTTTCGAGAGAAAAAATGGAAAAGAAATAGTAAAGGATTACTTTGCTCTTTGGGAAAACTTGGTTGCCATGACTATTACAGCCCAGACACTTTAGGCACTTGGAAATTTCACAGAGTCTCTCGCCAAAGGTAAATTCATTTATTTAAAATGGATGCACGACAACAAAATTCCAAAATTGAATTTACAATAAAAAAATAATTTTTAATACTAGAACAAGTGTTATAATGCCACTTTATTTTTAGAGGCCATCCATAAACTTGTCAGAAAAAAATTTTTCTTGAACTAAAAAAACTGTTTTCTTGGACATGCATGAAAATTTGGTTAAATGAAATAATTTTTGGTTGTCTTATCAAAATATTTGATTGACCCAGAAACATTTTCTTTTTGAATCAATAAAATATTCCAGCTAGCAAAAGATTTGGTTAAAACAACCAAAAAAATTAGTTAGATAAACCATAAATTTTTTTGTCCATGTAATAACCATATTCTATGTTTGAATCAACTAAAATGTTGTTGATTTTTTTGGAATTGTTCGGAATTCATCTCGTTTGGTTAAAAATTCTACTGTTTGGTTGAATATTTCATTATTTTGTTGAAATTGCAACAATTTTGTTAAAAAGTCATCTTTTTGGTCGACAATTCGACTACTTGCTTGAAAGTTGAACTTTTTTTGTGAAAGATTCATCTCTTAGTTAAAAATTCCACGTTTGGATGAAAGTGTATCTTTTTTAGTTGACAATTTAATTATTTTGTTGAAAAATAACTTTTTTGCTGAAAATTCATATTTTCTGATTGAAAATTTAACTATTTGGTTGAAAATACGTTTTAGGCTTGAAAAGTCAATTATTTTGGTTGATAATTAACTTTTTTGTTAAAAATTCACATTTTTGAGTTGACAATTAAACTGTTTTCTAGAACATTCATCTTTTTGGCTTAAAACTTCAAATTTGAAATAAAAATAAAAAATTATATTAAAAATGTATGTATTTTTTTTGTTAATTCAAGTTTCATTTTGTAGAAATTTGGCCTTAAAAATTCAATTTTTCGGTTGAAACTTTTATTATTTTGTTAAAAATAGAACTATTTTGTTGAAAATGTATGTTTTTTGGTGAAAATTTATACTATTTGGTTAGAAGTGTATGTATTTTGATGAAAATTCGTCTTTTTTGGTAGAAAATAACTTCATCTTCTAGGTTAAAAACTCATCCTTTTTTTTGAAAATTAATTTTTTTGTTGTTTGAAGTTTTTGCTATTTTGTTGAACTTTTTTTTTAAATCAAGTACTTGTTTTAAAGTTGAACTTTGTGAAAAATTCTTTTTTTTTCGTTTTAAAATTTTAGTTTAAAATTCTAATTTTTTGTTTTAAATTAAATTTTTTGTTGAAAATTTATATTTTTGGGTTAAAAATTGAATTGTTTCGTAGAAAACAAAATTTTTGGCTTGAAAAATTAACAAATTTGGAAGAAATTAAACTATTTGTTTGAAAAGTAACTTTTTATTGAAAATTAATATTTTTGGTCGAAAATTCAACTGTTTGTGTAAAAATTTAACCATTTAGGAGATGACTAACTTTTTTGGAAAATGAATATTTCGGGTTGAAAATTCAACTGTTTTGTAGATAATTCAGCTTTTTGGCTTCAGAATTCAAGAATTTTATTAAAAATGCAAGTTTTTTTTTTGAAAGTTCGTTTATTTTTTGGTTAAAAATGAATTTTGTTATCTTACAATTTAATTGTTCCATTTTTTGTTGAAAATTTTTCCGTTATAAGTTGAAAATTTAACTATTTAGTTGAAAAATCATGCATTTTGTTGAAAATTCATCTTTTTTGGCAGAAAAATAATCCTTTAGGGTCAAAAATATCTTTTTGTTTGAGAATCCATCTACTTCGTTGAAAATAAATTTTTTTTTCAAGATTCATCATTTTAGTTGAAAATTCATCTATTTGAATGAAAATTTAACTATATTGTTGAAATTTTTTTTTCAAAAATCGCATTTTTGTTTGAAATTTTACTCTTTATAGTTTATGCGTTTCAAATCCAACTATTTTGAAGAAAATTCATGTATTTCGTTAAAAATTCGTCATTTGGTAGAAAATAGTACTTCTCGGCTCAAAATTCACCTTTATAGATTAAAAATTCTTCTATTTTGTTGAAGTTTTAATTATTTTGTTGAAACTTCAACTATTTTCTTTAAGTCATTTTTTTTGTTGTTGTTGAAAATTCAACTGTTTTATTGAGAATTCTTCCTTAGGATTGAAAATTCATCTTTCGTGGTAGAAAAGTGATCTTTCTTGGTTGCAAATGAAGTTTTTTGTTGTAAATTCAACTTTTTTGTTGTAAATTCGTTCTTTTGGATTGAAAATTCATACTCTATGGTAGAAAAATCATCTTTCCTAGTTGAAAATTCTTTTTTGGTTTAAATTTAACTATTTTGTTAAAAATCTAATTATATTATTGAAAATTCAACTATTAAGTTATTAAAGTTATTTTTTTTTTTGTCGCAAATTCAACTTTTTTATTCCAAATTCGTCCTTGTGGATTAAAAATTCACTTCTTATGGTAGAAAGGTTGAAAATTCATCTACTTTGTTAAAAATTTAATTATATTGTTGAAAATTGAAATATTTTCATAAACTCAGCTTTTTATCGAAAAATCAACTTTTTTGTTAATAATTATTCACAAAAAAGTTGAATTCGTCTATTTTTATTGAAAATTCATTTTTTATGGTAGAGAAGCCATCTTTTTGGTTGAAAAAACTTTTTTTTTTTAATTCAACTATTTTGTTGTAAATACAGTATATTTCGACTTTAAATCTTAGAAATATAAAGCGCTTCGTATTGATAGTGTAAATTGATTAATAATTCCCACTATAAATTACTAAACCTCCAAACCCTAAAAGTTAATGTCTTTATTAATTAAATGTATGCCCTCGCACTAATTTCAACTCAGATTTAATTACCATATCGAGACGATACAATAATAATTCTTGAAAAATACGAGAGGAACGAATAAGAGTTTTTATTTTCTGAGTTGAAATTCTTTGAACGATGATTCACATTACTTGTTGGCAATTATTCGCTCCGCAGACAAAGGGTCTATCTATATAGAACACACGCACTGGAATGAAAAGTAATCGAGGATTAATTGTTGCTTGCGTTATTAATAACACAGCAAATACAGGTTTTCGCGCAAGGTTTCGACGCAAAATTCTTCTTTTATATATATTAATGTATTTTTCGTTTTCGTCTTTTTAATTAGCGCGTAATTGGATCCGCCTCATTGCACTTATTAATCATCAAAATTCAGCTGCTCATTCTTGGGGAACATATTTTGTGATTTATATCTTCATGTTTTTATATCAGTCTAAGGCAATTAAATTTGGTCATTTATTCCAGTTATTTTGTATTTGAAATTCTTTCACATTTATTATTAACGGGCGACATGCAAAATTGTAATAGAGAAAGTTAGTGAAAGGTACGTAGGTAATCCGTGTGGGCGAAAATGCAGTTGGCTTATCATTTTTGCGCGACGAAAAAATATTCAAATTTGAGTTCTTTTTTTATTCTGGATTTTTATTTTTAGCCGATTTTCAGTTTGTGAAGAATCGCAGCGTTACTTAATTCCATCATAAAAAATGAGGGCCCCTAATGCAATAAGCATAAGGGGACGTGCGCTCAAAAACGCGAAAAATTATTGTCAAAGCTTCTCGTCATATCCAAATTTTAAAGTTAAAAAAATTACATTTCTTAAAATATGGGCCTATAGAGAATGACGAGACGAAACTTTCTTTAATTTAAAGTTTTTTTTTCCGATAAATATTTTTGATAATAAAATTTCAAAAGTGAAAAAAATTCTCCTAATTCAATTATTTTTTAAAAGAAAAATAGTCATTACTCAGCCAAATTTTTTTAAAACCCGTTTGAAATTTAGTATACACACGTAGTATACTCTAACGATGCCCAGAAAATAAAGAACAAATTTAACTGACTATTCTTTAATTATAATTTATTTGAAATCGAGAGCGGTCGGTAACCATATTTTTTTAGTTTCACCGACAAAAAGTATCGAGGGAAGTTTTTTCAACTTTGAACTTCCTTCGGTTCGTTTTGTCATTTGAACTAAAAAAACATGGTCACAGACTGGTCTCGATTTGCAGTTAATTATTATTAAAAAAAATTAAATAACATTTTTTAATAATATATGTTGGATAATATTTGGTAAAATATGACAATTTAAATTTGTATAAACAAATCAGTTGAAAAAATTCGAATAATTGTCACTTTCACGTAGAAAAAAATGTTTATTGTCCTGAAACTATTTTAAATTATTGATCGAATCACTGCTGGTCACACAAATATATAGAAAGTTAACAAAAACCATTGTTAGAAACAATTCTTGTGGCAAAATATTTAAATTTAAGGTTTTCTCACATTTTAATTTTCTTTATTCGCCGGAATTGCTTCAGATATTCCTAAAAATAATATATTGTACTAATACACATTTGCTAAAACTTAAAAATTTAAATGTTTATGAACAATCAAAATAAGTATATTCAAAATTTTGGCAATTTAATATTTTATTGTAAAAAAAAATCGCTCAAGTGAATCTCAGTATGCAGTGTTATTATTCAGTCTCAAGCAATTTTCATTTAAAAGCCGATTTTTTCTACCTGTAACTACCAAAATTTTGAATTTGTTCATCTTAATTGTTCATAAACAGTTTAGTTATTATATTTGACCAAATATTATCAAAGATATATTATTTTTAGAAATATTTGTAGTAATTTCAGCGATTCAGGGAAAATAAAATTTGAAGAAGAAAAACTTCAAATTAAAATATTTTGCCACAAGAATTGTTTCGAATAATGATTATTATTGACTTTTTAAATAATTTTGTGGCTAGACATCATTCGTACAGTAATTTAACAAATTTTTAGTGCAAAAAAAAAACTTTTTTTTCTGCGCGAAAGGTCAACAATTTCGATTTATCTGATTTCTTTATAAAAATTTAAATTGTTATATTTCACCAAATATCATCAAACATATCTTATTTTTATAAATATTTGCAGCATTTTAGATGATTAAAGGGGGGGGGGGAATGTTAAATAAAAAATGTTACTTTTTCCATACTTTGAGTTAAATTTTTTGGAATAAAGAACGAAATAAGTTAAAAGTTTCGACCGTGGGACTCTTCTTATTTACAAAAAAAAATTATAATCTGATCAAAAATTAGAGGCTCTAGACTTTTTTTAATGAAAAAACACGCTGCTAAAATCGAAAATATTCCCAAGTTTCTAATTTTTTTTCGATTTTCTTAAATTTAACAAAAATTTACTGAAATTTTTGAATTTCAATAATTTTTTGTTCAAATTTGACTGAGTTATCGAATTTTAAGCTAATTTAGGAGCTTAATTCTCAACCCAAAAATATGAAATCGTATAAAAAATGCGACAAATAGTGTCAAATTTCAACCAATTCTGAATTAAAAAGCTCATTACGCGCGGAATTAAACGCACTTTCAATATATCCAGAGCAACCAATTTTTGGTTTTCAACAAATTTGATTAAATTGTTGTTAAAGTTGAAAAAGTCCGGAAAAACTGAGAAACTGAGAAATATATTCAATTGTATCTTTGTGATTTTTCACCGCGATAAAGTAACTATATATGGTTAAAAAGATGTGTTTTTCTACTTTCAAATGAAAAAAAAAATCAAATTATAAATGGCAGAGTTGTGAATATACTCACCTGGATAACCTTAAAAGTCAGGGAACTTTTTTTAAAGTCAGAAAACTTTTTCAAGGGTGCTTAAATTTGTTTCAAAAATTGTACTATTAAATTATATAATATATAGATACCTGGAAAAACCCTGGAATTTTTAGGAAATTTTCTTCAGAATTTGAGTAGACACCCTGAAAAGTTAGTAAGTAAGATCATAGGATATACTTGATTTAAACTTAATAGGCATCTTACTAAAGTTTAGATTTCCATCATGAATATTTAAAGAAAAATATTATTGTACTGAATACTAAGGTGTACATTTATTTTGTGTTTCAGGTACGTATGAGTCAGACAGTGGATTATTTTCAATTCTAAAATAGAATTTGATGATCGTATTGGTATGTAAATGAAGATGGTATTGGACAATTTCAAATCCCTTAAATCCAAATTTTTTAATTTAGACTGAGTTTTTAATTTAATTCAATTTAATTTTTTTATAATTGAAATAAATAAATTAGGAAAAATAAAAAATTGGTCAGTAAAAATAAAGGAAAAGTCAGGGAATTTTCAAAATGAACTTTTTGGCCACCCTGTATTAATTAAGTTATAAAAATACTTTAAGTCCATATATAACTTTTTTCAGCACAAAAAAAAAATATATATATATATATATGATTTCTACAATGAACGAATGCTGTACAGGTGTCCGCATAGTTGCGTCATTAATGATTAACGAACATGCGGTATCGCATTACAGTAAATCTGAGACGCGTAACTCGGTGCTCGCAAACTGCGGGGAGAATGTGTACTGTGTATATTAAAAGTTAAACATTGTAAACGAGCAACAATTTCTAAATCAAAGACCGACCTAAATTACTGTGCGTTTCACATTTCAGATTTTTTTCTAATTAGTGAGAATGCTAAGTCAATGTTAATGAGATCGAGAGGGTTCTCTGATTCAATAGATTTTTACACTATTTTTTCATCATTATTTATATATGATTGTTTGTAGCATTCTTGGACCATTTGTCATTGATTGTCTCTAATGAGATATTTGAATTATTGTACTTCTGATAATTAGAATAATTGTGCAACAATTTCTATACATGCACATTAAAGAGTTAATTGTACAGCCTTATTTATAAACGACTGTAATTTGCGAACTTTCTAAAGGAAGTCAATATAAATTAGTCTGTGTTTAACTGATCATATTACATGTTGCATTCAACTCATTTTGATATTAAAATCTGTCATTAGAGTCAATATTTATTAATCGGAAGTTTGTTATACTCAGTTTTAATTTTAATTGCAATGAAATTTTTAAAATTGAAGTTCAAAAATAGGAGAAATTGTACCATTTTAATTGAGAACATTAAAAATTGAATAATTTCTCATTAAAGCTTTATACTTAGAAAATTAAAAAAAATGTAGCGTTTGAAATTGGACAATTTCTAATTTCGTAAATACGTATTCAAAGTTTTAATTTTCTTTTTAATTGCAAGCCTTAACAGTTGAACATTATCAAGTCAAAAATGTTTAAAATCGATTAATTTCCAATTCAGTCACAGTCTTCACATTCTTTCCTCTATTCCCTTCTTTCCCCCTTTTTGAAAGAATTTCTTTTTTTCGCCTATTTTCAGGAAACTTAATCACCCTTTTTCTAGTTTTTTCGCTTAAATACGAACACAATTCAAAGAACCCAATGAGCCAATCTAACTATTTTTGGTTGTAAGTTTATTCTTTTTGTTAAAAAATTCAACTTTTGAAAAATTAACTGTTGAAAATTCAATTTTTAATTTTCATCAATTTTTCTTAGTTGAAAATTCAACTCTGGTTGAAATTTTGAAAAATTGCTGCCAAAACAGTTAAATTTTCTTCAATTTTTCTTAGTTGAAAATTCAAGATTTTAGTTGAAAATTGGAAAATTTCCTACCAAAATATGTGAATTTTCATTTTTCTTCAATTTTCAAGAGATGAAAATTAAAATATTTTATGGGAAATGTGAGAATTTAGTCATATTTTTTGTTGGAAATTCCATTGTTTTTAGTAGAAGTTTAATCTTTGTTTTTTTTTTTTAAATTTGACTATCTGCTTTAAAATTCATTTTTGTAGTCAAGAAATTCAAGTATTTGGTTAAAAATTCGACTATTTTGTTGAAATTTTTATTATTTTGTTAAAAATACCAGTATTTTGCTAAAAATTCGTCTGCTTTGTTGAAAATGTGTCTTCTAAAAAATTCATATATTTGTTTCAAAATGCAACTGCTTGGTTAAAAATTAATTATAATTGTTGTTGAAAATTCAATTATTTGGTTGAAAACGCAACTGTATTGTTGAACATTCGTATTTTTGGAAAATTTGTCCTTATGGATTAAAAATTCATCTTTTACAGTGGAAAAGCCAACTTCTTTAGTTAAAAATTCATCTTTCTTGGTTGAAAATGAACTTTTTTGTTGCAAATTCAGCCGTCTTCTAAACATTTTTTCATTTTGTTTGAAAATGTAACTATTTGGTTAAAGTTTCATCTTTTTTGTTTAAAAATGCATCTTTCGTGGTTGAAAATGAACTTTTTTTATTGAAAATTCAACTATTTGGTTAAAAATTTTGCTACTTTGTTTGAAAATTCGTCTCTTTTAGTTAAAAGATTAACTATTTGGTTGTAAATGCAACTATTTGGTTAAAAATTTATCTTTCTTCCTTCAAAATTATCTTTTTTTGTAGAAAATTCAAATGTTCAGGTTGATAGTTCACAAGTCTTTTGAAAAAATCGTCTTTTTAGCTTGAAAATTCAATAGTTTGTTTGAAGTTTAATCTTTTTTTGTTTGAAAATTTTAAATTTTGGTGGAAGATTCATCTTTCTTGGTCGATAATTCATCTATTTTGGTTAAAAATGAACAATTTTGTTTAAAATTCAGCTGTTTTCTAAAAAATTCGTATTTTTGTTTTAAAACTCAGGTGTTTGTTTGAAAATACACCTCATTTGTCAAAAATTCGTCTCTTTTCATTGAAATTATAACTTTCTGGTTGTAAATGAGTATTTATTTTTTAAATTCGATCAGTTTAAAGATTCATCTTTGTTGGTTGAACATTAAACTATTTTGTTGAAAATTCGTCTCTTTTGATTGAATAAATGCAACTATTTAGTTGAAAATACATCTTTCTTTGTTCAAAATGATCTATTTTGTTGTTAATTAAATTTTTCAGGTTTATAATTCAGCTCTTTTTTAAAAGATTCGTCTTTCTGGCTTGAAAACTCAACTATTTGGTTGAAGTTTCAGTTTTTTTTTTGTTTTTTCTTTTGAAAATTCATCTTTCGTGGTTGAAAATGAACTTTTTTATTGAAAATTCAACTATTTGGTTGAAAATTTTGCTACTTTGTTTGAAAATTCGTCTCCTTTAGTTAAAAGCACAACTATTTGGTTGTAAATGCAACTATTTCGTTAAAAATTTATCTTTCTTCCTTCAAAATTATCATTTTTGTAGAAAATTCAACTGTTGATGGAAATTTTTTTTTGCGTTGAAAATGATGTTTTTTACTAGAAATTCAACTTTTCAGGCAGATATTTCAACTGTTTTCTAACAAATTCACCTTTTTGCCTTGAAAATTCGACTATTTGGCTAAAAATTTAATTATTTTGTTCAAAAGTCATCTTTATGGATAGAAAATTTGTCCTTTGGGATTAAAAATTCATTTTTTATTGTAGAAAAGTCATCCTTTTTGTCTAAAATTCATCTTTCTTGTTTGTAAATTAAATTTGTTGAAAATTCTACTGTCTTCTAAAAAAAATGGTCTTTTTGCTTAAAAATTCAGCTATTTGGATAAAAGTTCAACTATTTTTTTCAAAATTCGTCTCTTTTGATTGAAAGTTTAACTATTTGGTTGTAAATGTAACTATTTTGTTGAAAATACGTATTTCTTCGTTAAAAATTATCTTTTTTCTTCTCAATTCAATTTTTGAAGTTAATAAATCGACTCTGCTTTAAAAAATTCGTCTTTTTGGCTTGAAAACACAACTATTTGGCTTGAAGTTCAATCTTTTTTGTTTGAAAATTCGACCAGTTAGTTGAAAATTTATCTTTGTAGGTTGAAAATTCAACTATTTGGCTAAAATTTTAATTGCTTTGTTAAAATTTAGTCTCTTTTGATTGAAGGTTCTCAGATATTTGGTTGTAAATGCAACTGTTTTGTTCAAAATAATTTTGGTTTAAACTCAACTATTTGATTGAAAATAATTCTTTCGGGTTGAAAAGTCAACTGTTCTCTAACCCATTTTACTTTTTAACATGAAAACTCAACTCTTTTGTTAAAAATTCGTCTTCGGGTTGAAAATTCGTCTCTTTTTGTTAAAAATGCAATATATTTCGACTTGAAATTCAATAGTGTATCTTATATTCATTTTATTGGAAAGAATGGATTCCCTATTTCTACTGTTTTAAGAGAGTTTTGGGTGGTGAAGTCTGAATGATTAAAAAATGAATAATTTCATATTTAAATTATACAGTCTCAAATTTAAAGCTTTAATTTTTGAGTAATTTCAAGTTTAAAATGTTCAAAATGAATGTTCCTGAAGTTAAAAATTAATGTAAATTATAAGCTTCTCTCATTTGAAAATAATCCAAGTTGACAAGCTTAACAGGTCAGAAAAAAATATACCCAGATGCAGAATCCTTCAAGCTAAATTACTATTGTTAACACATTGTTTTAACTTTATACTTTATTTTGATTGTATACAAAATATTAAAAAATTAATGAAAATTATGTACTGTATATTCCTAAACAAATAAGGTTTTTACTTCAGTCATTCAGTGATAATTACCCTAATTCAGTGTCTGATACTGCTTTTTTCATTATCTTCAAAAATTATGCGAATAATGTGACTTTTTTAAAGCCTTCTAGACGATCCGGGCCCTAAAATCCATTTTTACTTGAATTATGATTTTTTGGAAGAGATTTTCTACATCGGATATTACAAAATGGAATTTAATGTCGCGAAACTGGGGGCTTATCACTAGAGAATGAAATGTTGATGCAGCACGTTTAGAGTGATACAAGATTTCTTATTTCAACGCGTCGCACTGTAAATAGATCTTCTGCTGTCGTGCATTTCCACATGCAAAATCTTGCAGTCTGTAATTTCATAAAAAAGGAAAGACGTTTTCAACCGTCGCTTTGCATAAGACTAAAATAAAATATAATACTTAATTCAAAATATTTGAAAATAAATAAAATAAAAGTAAATGCAAATTGAATTAATAGAAACAAATAAGAAAATCAAACTGTTTTTTGTTCAAAGTTAATTCTGTTTGGTTCAAAAATCTATTATTATATCGTCTCTTTTGGCTCAAAATTGTACTATTTGGTTTAACTTTTAATTATTTCGTTGAAAATTCAACTATTTTGGTAGAAATATCTTTTTTTTTTTTGTTAAAAATTCAAATTTCTGGTTGAAAATTAATCTATTCATGTTAAGGACTCAACTATTTTGTTGAAAATTTGTTTGATTTTTTGGTATAATTCAAATGTTTTTTTGTTTACATTTAAATCTTAATTTTTAAATCTTCTAAACAATTCGTCTTTTTGGCTTGAAAATTCAACTATTTGGTTAAAAATTCAACTATTTGTTGCAAATACAACTATTTTTGGTTGAAGTTTAATATTTTTGGTTTGAAAATTCGGCCTTTCGGTTGAAAATCAATCAATTTTATTAAAAATGAAAATTTGTTGTTCAAAATTTAATTATTTGGTTAAAAACTCAACCATTTAACTGAAAATTAATTTTTTTAGATTGAAAATTCAACTGCTTAGTTAAAAAAATTCAACTATTTGGTTAAAAATGCAACTGTTTTATTGAAACTTTAATTCTTTTATTGTAAATGGAACTATTTTGTTAAAAAGTCATCTTTTTTGGTCAAAAACTCAACTGCTTTGTTGAAAATTTGTTTTGTTTTCATTTTTTTGTTTGAAAAGTCATCTTTCTTCGTTGAAAATCTATCTTTTCATGTTCAAAAGTCGAAAATTATATTTTTGAATAAAAATTATTTTTATTTAGTTGAATTTTTTTTTTTTTTCAATTCAAAAATGTTGTTGAAGGTCATGGTTTTCGGTTAAAAATTCCACTGCCTTGTTGAAAATCGACTTTTTTGTTGGAAATTCATATTTTTCGGGTTGAAAACTAACTTTCTTGTTGAAAATTCAACTGTTTTACAGAAAGCGTCTTTTCGGATTAAGAATTAAACAATTTGATTGAAAGTTCAACTTTTTGGTTAAAAATACAACTATTTTGTCGAAAATGTAATTACTTTGTAATTAATTCAACAATTTAGCTAAAAATTCTTGTTTGTAAATTGAAAATTCAATTATTCACATCTAATTCTTTTGATGAAAATGCAACTATTTTGTTAAAAAGTCATCTTGTTTTATCGAAAATTCAACTGCTTTGTTGAACATTCGTCTTTTTGCATGGAAAATTCGTCCTTACCACTAAACTTATATTTTTGGTTAAAAATGATTATTATTTATTTGAACATGTTATTTTTGTCCAACATTTTTATTAAAAGTCATGGTTTTTAGTTGAAAATCATATTTTTGAGTTAAAAATTCATCTATTTGGTTAAAAGTTATCTTTTTTGTTAAAACTTAATTTTTTTTCAAATTAAACAATTTCATTGAAAATGAACTTTTTTCTTGAAGTTTTGTATATCAGCTTGAAATTTCGATTGTTTTGTATAAAATTCGTCTTTTTGGCTTGAAAATTAAACAATTTGGTAGAACGTTCAACTATTTGCTTGAAAATTAGCTTTTTTGTTGAAAATTCATATTTTGTGGTTGAAAATTAAACTATGTTTAAAATCCGTTTTTTGAGGTGGAAAATCCATTTTTTGGGTTGAAAATTCAACTATTTCCTTCAAAATTAACTTTCTTTTGAAAATTCATTTATTTTGGGTTTAAAATCAAATTTTTTGGTTAAAAGTTCATACGTTTGGATTGAAAGTTCAACTGTTTTGTAGAAAATTCGTTTTTTTTTTGTTTGAAAATTAGCGATTTGGTAGAAAATTCAGTTGAAAATAAACTTTCTTGTTAAAAAATCGTATTTTCGGTTTGAAAATTTAATTGTTTTGTTAAAAATTCTTTTCTTTCAGTTGAACATTAAATTTTTCTGGTTAAAAAATCAACTATTTTTTTCAAAATCCGTTTTTTCGTATTGAAAATTCAACTGTTTTGTTTAAAATTCATTTTTTTTTGGCTAGGAAGTTCAAATTTAGTAAAAATATTAACTATTTAGTGGAAAAGTAACTTTTTGTTGAAAATTCATCTTATTTAGCTGAATTCTTTGATTAAAAAAAAATGTTCTTTGACATATCTACTATTGCATTTTCTGTTGAGAATTCATATTTTTTGGTTGGATATTCAACTACTTGGTTGAGAGTTGAACTACTTTGTTAAAAATTCAATTTTTTGGTTGAAGATCCATCATTTTAGTTGAAAAGTCATCTCTGTAGCGGAAAATTTTACTATTTTGTTGAAAGTTTGTATTTTTGTTTTTGAATTTTTTTTCTTATCGTTTGAAATTTCAACTATTTGGTACAAAATTCTACGTTAATTTATAAAAATACGTGTCTCTTTATTTTCCACGTAAAAAAAAATTATTGGCAAACGAGTGCTATACAATGCCTACATTAATTTTATTTAAACAAATTTATTCCCCTATTATTCTGATATGTTTCCTGTTTTGAGTGACTGTTTTATCGTGAGTGAAAAATTATGATCGCTTAAGAATTAGAAGTAAAGAAGGAACTTTTCAACATAATTACCTTACTTTATCAAGATCTTAATCAAACTTATCTCCGAGTAAGTTGAAATTGCGTGGGCCTGAGGAAATTAATGTAGGATAACGTGGTAATGGTATAGCTCTAAGTTCTGAGTATCTAAGTAATTGAAGTAGAATATAGAACCAAGAAAATAGAATATAAAATATATAACTTTATGTCTTTTATGATGTCATCATGGGACTGCAAATTGTCAATAATTCTCATTGAAAACACGACACTGTCAAGTAATGACCGAGAGTAACATTTGAAAAATTTCCAGATGAACATCCTAAAAAAATTTTAAACAATGATGTTTTTTTTTTGCCCAGGGTATTCATTAATTTTTGGATAAATATTAAATAGTCTCGATTACTGGTCTAGGAGAAACGAGAAAAAATCTGCCCCAGCCCGGATTCGAACCGGGAAACGCTACTATACGTATATGGAGTATCAACCAATTACGCCAGTGAAAATTGTTTTTTGTTTAATCAATTATATTTTATTAACCACGGTATTCAATAATTTTTTATCTTAAATATTAAATAGTGTCGATTACTGGTCTTTTATTTTTTGAGAAGAAAGAAACAAAAAAAAAGAAAGACGAGAAGTGCTACAGCCACGGTGGCGCAATTGTTTGACGCTCCCCTCGCATATAGTGGCGTTCTCGGTTCGAATCCGGGCCGAGGCAGATTTTTTTCTCGTTTCTCAAAAAATAATGGACCAGTAATCGACACTATTTAATATTTAACGTCAAAAAAAAATAATCGTAAAAACTTGTCTGAAAATGACTATTTGAACGCTATTCAGTACGATTTGAATTAAATCAGTAGTAATATTGTTTTCGTTCAAATAGTACATTGTACAAAAAAATGTTGAAATTTACCATGTTAATCACGGGTATTTTCATGTACGTGATAATATTACATTTTTACGGTAAAATTGATACATTGCATTTATAATTTGTAAAATTATAATTATTTTATTTATGTCAGAAATAATTTTAAAACTATAGGTCCTTTCCCTTTCTCGTATTTTTCGCTTAAATGATAAGTAAATTAATACCTCTAGACCCCAATAAGAAAATCCAGTTGTTTTTTATTAAAAGTTCTTTTTTTTTTAAAGTCTACTATTATATTTATGGTTTAGTGAAATTTACTTCGTTTGGTTAAAGACTCTACGATTTGGTTGAAAATTTTATTATTTTGTTGACATTTTAACTATATTGTGAAAAAGTCATCTTTTTGCTCGAAAATTAAAATTTTTTGTTGAAAATTTGTCTTTTTTGTTTAAATTCAACTGTTTTTTATTTAAAATTAAATATTTATTGGCTAAAACATCAACTATTACATTTTTCATTGAGAATTCATTTTCTGTTTGAAAAACTTCATTTTTATTGCTGAAGATTCAAAATATATTTGATTGAGAATTCATGTATTTTGTTCAAAGTTCTTCTTTTTTAATAGAAAATTGGTTATTCATCTGTTTTGCTTAAAAATACAATAATTTGGTTGAAAATTCATATTTTTGGGTTGGAATTTCAATTGTTTTATAGGAAATTCATCTTTTTCTTTGGAAATTGAATTATTTGGTAGAAAATTAACTTTTCTGTTAAAAATGAATATTTTTGATTTGAAAATTAAAATTTTTTTCCGATAATTCAAATGTTTTTTAGAAAATTCGTCTCTTTCACTCGAAAATATATAATTTTAGTTAAAAATTCTTCTCTTTTGCTTAAAATTTATATTTTTTATTGCAAATTGATCTTTTTTAATTAAAAATTTAACTAGTTTAAAATCCATGTATTTTGTTGAAAATAATTCCTCTTTTTTGGTAGACAATTGAGAATTTATCCTTTTTGGTTAAAAATGTAACGTTTTGGTTGCAGATTCAACTGTTTTGGTTGTGGATTGAACTATTTTGTTAAAAATTCAATTATTTGATTGAAATTTGAACTACTTTGTAAAAAAAAATTCATTTTTTTATTAAGATTCATAATTTTAGTTGAAAATTCAACAATTTAATATGTTATTAACTTTTTTGTAAAAAATTTACATTTTTTGTTGAAAATTCAAATTTTTTATGGAAAATTCGTCTTTTTTGGTAGAAAATTAATCTTGGTTGAGAATCGGAAAATTATAAAATGTAAAAAAAAGGGTAATTTCACATAAAAATAAATTTTATTTTGTTAAAAAATCTTCTTTTTGTAGAAAATTTATCTTCTTGATGGAAAATTAATTTTTCTTGGTTAAAAAAAAAAAAACTTTTTTGTTGAAAATTTAGCTGTTCAGGTTCGACATTCGTATACGTGTGGATTGTAAAATTAATCTTGTATGGTAGAAAAGTAATCTTTTTTGGTTGAAAAATCATCTTTTGGTTGAAAATTCATCTTTCTTGATTGAAAATTATCTTTTTGGGTAAAAATTCATCTTTTCGGGTTTAAAAGTCAACAGTTGTCTTAAACATTCGACTTTTTTTAGCTTGCAAACTTAACTGTTGTTGAAATTTCGTCTTTTTGGTAGAAAATCTTTCTTTTTTTTTTAAATTCAACTATTTTGTTGAAAATACAACATATTTCGACTTGTAGTCTTAAGAATTCTAAGCATATCACATTACATTCAATATTGTGTCTACATTAATTATATGTACGAGAATTTATTCCCCTATTTTCTTGAGAAATCACCCTATTTCCCCTATTTTGATCATTAATCCCAAATTTCGATCAAGTTCATATTGCATCTGAATAATTTAATAACGACTACTTAAACGGCAGGATTAATTCTATATCATTAAAAATAATACTGGGTATGACTATATCAGTACCTCAAATTAGGCGTTATCGGTTATTTCAATTACTGAATGGACATTTTATTGATTTCACTAATCTTTCACTGATTTAATGGATACTATACTGATTTAATCGTTGTGGCTTGTGGTATAATTACATAGGGGGCAATGGGGCATCGATCTGAGACTAACTTGTAAATATGTAATTTGTAATTATGTATAAGAGCACACAGGAACTATTTGGAATCATATTCTGTGATTAATATGGGTATGTTTTGGGTTGAGAATTCAAGTATTTTAGGAAAATTTGTCTTTTTGGCTTAAAAATTCAACAGTTTAATTGAAAATGAAATTTTTTGTTGAAAATTCACCTATTTGGTAGAAAATTAAACCATTTTCTTGAAAATTCATATTTTTGTGTTTAAAATTCAACTGAACTGTTTATTTGAAAATTCAACTATTTGGTAGAAAATAACATTTTTGTCTTGACCATTCATATTTTTGTGTTGAAAATTCAACTGCTTTGTAGAAAATTCGTATTTTTTCCTTAAAATTCAACTGGTTTAATTGAAAATAGAACTGTTTTTTGAAAATTTAACCATTTGGTAAAAAATTAACTTTCTTGTTGAACATTCATATTTTTGTATTGAAAATTCAACTGTTTAGTAAGAAATTCGTCTCTTTGACTTAAAAATCCATAAATTTAACTGAACATTCATGAATTTTGTTTCAAAATACATCATCTTGATGGCAAATTCATCTTTTTAGTTTAAAATGTAATTTTTTGGTTAAAAAGTTATCTTTTTCGGTTGAAAATGCAGCTACTTGTTTTAGTTGAAAATTATTTTATGACGTTTCAAAATAAGTCTTATTGATGCGAAAATCATATTTTTTATTTAAAATTTAATTATTTAGTTAAAAATGTATCTTTATCGGTTGAAAGTCGAACTACTTTAATAAGAATTTTTTTTTAATTCACCTCTGGTTAAAAATGCATCTTCTTGTCTCGAAAATTTAACTGTTTGATTGAAAAGTTAACTATTTGGTAGAAAATTAATTTTGTTGTTGAAAATTCATATTTTTGGGTTGAAAGCTCAACTGTTTTGTAGAAAATTCGCCTTTTTAGCTTTAAAATACAACTATTTAGTTGAAAATTGAACTATTTATTTGGAAATTTAACTATTTGGTAGAAACTAAAATTTTTTGTTTCAAATTCATTTTTTTGTGTTAAAAATTCAAGTGTTTTGTAGAAAATTCATCTTTTTCGCTTGACAATTCAACAACTTAGTTGAAAATTCTTATATTTTGTTTGAAAATAGGTCTTCTTGATTGAAAAATTATATTTTTGCCTTGAAAATTCAACAATTTCGTAGAAAATTCCATTATTTTGTAGAAAATTTCTTTTTTGGGTTGAACATTCAATTATTTTGGTAGAAAAATTCAACTTTTTTGTGGAAAATTCAACTATTTTGATAAAATTTGTTGTTTGGGGGGGGGGGGGGTGAAAATTGAAATATTTAATTGAAAGTGAACTGTTTTGTTGAAAACTCATATTTCAGGGTTAAAAATTCTTCTTTCTTTGTTGAAAATGAACTTTTTTCTTGAAAATTTAACTTTTCAAATTGAAAATTCAGGTGAGGGTTAAGAAATTTGTATTTTTGGCTTAAAAAAGCACCTATTTTGAAAATGCATATTTCCGGGTTGATAATTAAACTTTTTTGTGGAAAATTCGTCTTTTTTGTTTAAAAATTGAACAAATTGGTAGAGAATGAAAATATTTGGTTGAAAATTAAACTGTTTTGTTGAACATTCATATTCTTGTGTTGAAAATTCAACTGTTTTGTAGAAAATTCGTCTTTTTTGCTTAGAAATTCAACTATTCGGATGAAAATTGAACTGTTTGTTGGAAAACTCAAATAAACTTTTTTCTTAAACGTTTATATGCTTGGATTTAAAATTCAACTGTTTTGTAAAAAATTTATCGTTTTGCTTACAAATTCAACTATTTGGATGAAAATTGAACTGTTTATTTAAAAATTTAACTATTTGGTAAAAAATTAACCTTTTTTTTGAAAATTCATATTTTTGGGTTAAAAATGTAATTGTTTTGTAAAAATGCGTCTCTTTGACTTGAAAATGCAAAAACTTATGTAGTTGAAATTTGTTCTTTCTTATTTGAAAATTATATACTTGTTGAAAAATTCATCTTTTTGGTTAAAAATTTATTTATTTGGTGAAAAATGTATCTTTTTCGGTTAAAAATTCAACTACTTGATTGAAAGTTGAGCTACTATGTTAAAAATTAATTTTGTTCAAGTTTCACCTCATTGGCTGAAAATTTGTCTTTTTAGCTTAAAAATGTAAATATTTTGTTAAAAAATTGAACTGTTTATTTAAAAATTGAACTATTCGGTAGAAGATTAAGTTTTTTGTTACAAATTCATATTTTTGGGCTGAAAATTCACCTGTTTTCTAGGAAATTCGTATTTTTTGCTTGGATATTCAACAATTCAATTTAAAATTCCTGGATTTGGTTTAAAAATAAATCTTCTTTGTGGAAAATTCATTTTTTGGTTTAAAATTCAAATTTATTGGTTAAAAATGTATCCTATTCAGTTGAAAATGCACCGACTTCATTGAAAGTTTAAATATTTTATTAAAAATTAATTTTTTTAAAGATTCAGTTTTTTCGTTGAAAATTCATCTGTTTGGCTCGAAATTTCAACTATTTATTTAAAAATTAAACTATTTGGCAGAAAATTAATTTTTATGTTGAAAATTCATATTTTTGGGTTGAAAGCTCAACTGTTTGGTAGAAAATTCAACAATTTGGTAGAAAATTCATCTTTTTGACTTAAAAGTTCAACTATTTGTTTTAAAATTGAACTGCTTATCTGAAAATTCAACCATTTGGGAGAAAATTCAACTATTTGGTTAAAATTGAACTATGGATTTAAAAATTTAACTATTGGGTAGAAAAATCATATTTTTGGGATGGAAATTCACCTTTTTTGTAGAAAATTCTTCTTTTTGGAATAAACATTAAACAATTTAATTGAAAATTCATGTATTTTATTTCAAAATAAATTTTTTTGGTGAAAAATTCATCTTTTTGGTTTAAAATTTAATTATTTGGTAAAAAATGTATCTTTTTCATTTGAAAATGCTACTTGGTTGAAAGTTGAGCTACTGTGTTAAAAATGAATTTTTTTCAAGATTCACCTCATTGGCTGAAAATTTGTCTTTTTTTTCTTAAAAATCTAACTGTTTGATTGAAAATCAATTTTTTATTAAAAAATTATCATTCTGGGTTGAAAGTTCAACTGTTTCGTAGTAAAAAATTTTATTTTTGCCTTGAAAATTCAACAATTTCGTAGAAAATTCAACAATTTCGAAGAAAATTCAATTATTTTGTAGAAAATACCTTTTTTCGGTTGAAAATTCAATTTTTTTTTTTAATTCAACTGTTTTATTGAAAATTCAACTATTTCGTTATAAATTCCTTTTTGTTGGAAAATTTAACTATTTTTCGTTGAATTTTAATCATTTTTTTTGTTGAAAATTCCACCATTTGGTGGAAAATTCATTTGTGTAGGTTGAAAATTCAACCATTTGGTTACAAATTCCACTAATTAGTTAGTTAAAGTCATCTTTTCTGGTTGAAAAGTCACATTTTTTGTTGAAAAGTCATGTCTTGGTTAACAATTAACTTTTTTATTGAAAATTTGTCCTTTTGAATTCAAAATTCATCTTTTATTGCAGAAAAGCAATCTTGTATAGAAAAATCCTCTGTCTTGGTTGAAAATTTTCTTTGTTGTTGAAAATTCGTCCTTTTGGAATCCAAATTTATATTTAATGTAGAAAAGTCATCTTTTTTGTTTGAAAAAAATCTGTATTGGTTGAAAATTACTTTTTTACTGAAAATTCAACTGTTTTCTAAAAAATTCGTCTTTTTTGCTTGAAAAGTTGGTTTTCGATTAAAAGTTTAACAAGTTGGTTGAAAATACAATTGTTTGGATAAAAATTAATGTTGTTATTGTTGAAAATTTTCCCCATTTTCCCAGCATAATTTTTGAAAAAGTCTAAAAACTTAGAAGGTATTCAAAATTTCAAATTTTGGGTCCTTTTTTCTTAAGCTTTCATAACTTTTGTGATTTTGGTGACGTCAAGGTCGATTTTTTTTTAATTATTCGTAATAGAACTCAGTTTTGAAAAAATATTTTTAAACAAAAAGATTGCAAAAACTTCTTGGATTTTTCAAAAATATTATAATCGTATGCACAAACTTCAGAGTTCAGACTCTCGTACACTGAGCACACCATGTCTCGGCGTACGTTCTTAATTATTTCTCGAAAACTAAGGGAGATCCCATTTTGATATTTACAGTTTCAAAATTAGTATTTGAAAAATCTAAGAAGTTTTTGAAATTTTTTTGTTCAAAAAAGATTTTTTTAAACTACATCCTATTACGAATAATTTACAAAAAATATACCTTAATATCACTAAAATCACCAATGTTATGAAAGTATAAGAATAAAAGACCAACATTTTCAATTTTGAATATCTCCTAAGTTTTTTTATTTTTTCAAAAGTTATTTTGAGGTTTTTCTTTCAACACCTAAGAGAACGCGTTCTAGAATTGTCATAAAAATTACTAACAATAGTTGAAATTCTTCTGATGATTTGACATGGAATTGCTCATATTATTAATTTAATAACTAAAAATTAGGCGTTATCAGTTATTTAATTGATACTTTACTGATTTAATCGTTGTGGCCTGTGGTATAATTATATAGGGGGCATCGATCTGAGACTGATTTGTAAATATGTAATTTGTAATTATGTAAGAGCACATGAGACCTATTTTAAATTATACTCTGTGATTAATATAGGTATGTTGAATTGGCAACAGTTGAATGGTTAATATCGGTCATATGAGCCTTCTATATAATCGATATCCAATATTCATTGTAAGTCGAGTAACTTAGTTCATTTCCAGCTTGAGCTTCGTGTATTGGTTTATTTTTGTTTGTTTATTTATTTATTTATTTATTTAACTGTAAAGTCTAAATGTAGTGGAGAGTTCTGTAATTAACGAAGCGTTAAGTACTCGACTAGCTTCTTCCTTGAATGCATAATTTTTCGGTGTAATCTATTGCCTCTCTTGATTATAATTACTCGCCTAGGTTCGCTTCGAAACGAGCCTATGAGAATCTTAGATCAAGATTAGGTTTCAATGCGGAAGATCCAAGCTTTCTTTGATATTTTTAGACAATTTTACATGAGACGCATTCCTCAATCTTTAATTAATTTTATAAGTCTCTGGAATGTACTATCTTCATTAAAAACAGGAAATAATCTACAATTCTATATTGCTATACTGTAAGTTCCTAAGTTTTCATTTCGAAATATATATTGAAATTTCAACAAACAAAATTAATTTGCTGGCCAAAAAAGAAGAATTTTCAACAAAATACATGAATTGTCTACAACATAGTTGAATTTTCAACTTGTAAAGAATAAATTTCTACCCAAAAATGGAATAGTGCAATTCTGAACTGAAAAAATGAACTTTTAACCAAAAACAAACAAGCTAATTTTCAACAAAAAAGACAAAATTTTAACAAAATACATGAATTTTCAACCAAATAGTTGAATAATAAACTAAAACAAATAAAATTAAAACTGGAATATAAGCCATTAATTAACCCTGAGTCGATCTCTAGCATTCAGCTCTTTTGCCGTTCTCAAGAGTTCGATTCCTGGTCAACCAAAAACTTTGAATATTCAGTTAAAAAATTTAATTTTCAACTAGAAAAAAAATAATTCTAAACAATTAAGTTAAAAATTTTCACGAAAATAGTTCAATTTTCTAACCAAAAAGAAGAATAATTTTCATAAAAATACATGAATTCCCAACGAAATAGTTTAATTTTCAACTTATAATATAAAGGATAAATTTTTTACCAAGAATGAAATAGTGCAATTCTAATATGAAAAAATTAACTTTTAACAGAAAAAAAAAGAATTTTCAACAAAAGTACAAGTTTTTAACAAAATACATGAATTTCCAACCAAATAGTTGAATAATAAACTAAAAAAATTGAATTTAAAATTAAAACTGGAATATTTAAATATTCAGTTAAAAAAATTTTATTTTCAACTAAAAAAAATAATAATTTTAAACAAATAAGTTAAAAATTTTCACGAAAATAGTTCAATTTTCTAACCAAAAAGAAGAAGAATTTTCATCAAAATACATGAATTTTCTATCAAATAGTTGAATTCTCAACTTATAATATAAAGGATAAATTTCTTACCAAAAATGGAATAGTGCAGTTCTAAGATGAAAAAATTAACTTTTAACAGAAAAAATAACGAATTTTCAACAATAGTACAAGTTTGTAACAAAATACATGAATTTCCAACCAAATAGTTAAATAATAAACTAAGAAAGTTAAATTGAAAATTAAAACTGGAATATTTAAATATTCAGTTACAAAATTTAATTTTCAACGAAAAAAAAAAGAATTTCAAACAAAATAGTTCAAAATTTTTTTACCAAAATAGTTCAATTTTCTAACCAAAAAGAAGAATAATTTTCATCAAAATACATGAATTTCCTACCAAATAGTTGAATTTTCAACTTATAATATAAAGGATAAATTTCTTACAAAAAATGGAATAGTTAAATTTTTCAACAAAAAAATTATTTTTACAGAAAAAACATTAATTTCCTATACCAAAAAACACGAATTTTCAACAAAATGGTTGAATTTTAAAGCCAAAGAGAGGAATTATCTACAAAACGGATGGATTTTCTACCCGAAAATATGATTTTTTAACAAAAAAGTTAATTTTCTTACAAAAAGGGGAATTTGCATAAAAATAGTTTAATTTCTAACCAAATAGTTAAATTTAAACTAAAAATATAGGAATTTTTAACAAAAAAGTTAATTTTCCACCACATAATTTAATTTTGTACCAAATTGTTGAATCTTCAACCAAAACAGATTAATTTAGATAAAAAAATTTGCATTTTTAACTCAAAAGGATTAATTTTCATCTAACAAGATTAATTTTCGAACAAAAAAGACGAATTTTCAACAAATTAGTTACATTTTCAACATATAAGAGATTAATTATGAACTAAATTGATGAATCTTAACAAATAGGAATTTTGCCAAAAGATGATTTTCTGTCCCGGAAGAATTAATTTCTAAAAATGGAATAGTTCAATTTTCAACTAAGGAGGTGAATCTTAAAAAATATGCATTTTTAACAAACTAGTCCAACTTTCAACCAAGTAGTTGAATTTTCAACTAAACAAGATGAATTTTTAACCAAATAGTTAAATTTTCAACTAAAAAGATGAACACAAATTTTTAACCAAATATATCAATTTTCAACAAAATTGTTGAATTTTAAAGCCAAAAGGCTTAATTATCTACAAAACAGTTGAATTTTAAAGCCGAAAATATGACTTTTTAACAAAAAATTAATTTTCTATCAAAAAGTTAAATTTTCATAAAAATAGTTTAATATTTAACAAAAAAATTCATTTTCAACTGAGTAGTTTAATTTTCTACCAAATTGTTGAACCCTCAACCAAACCAGATTAATTTAGGAACAAACAGTTGCATTATTACTAAAAAAGGATACATTTTCAACAGAAAAGATGAATTTTCGATAAAAAAGACGAATTTTTAACAAAATACATGAATTTTCAGTGATGCCGTTCGAGGCGATAATGGCAAGGCGGAGGTCGAGGAACGCAAGGAAGGCTAGCTCGAGGCCTCGCATTTCGAGCCAAAGCAAGGCGGCCACAATTCAAGGCCTTGCTTTCTTGCGTTCCTCGACCTCCGCCTTCCCATTCCTCGTCTCGAACGGCATCACTAATTTTCAAAATTTATTCAAGTTGAACAATAACTATGTTTAAAATAAGCGAAAACATTTGTATGATAACGTGCATTCTAACAACCTTTTTTAACTAAAAAGAATTACTATTTAACAATATTGTTAATTTTCAACAAAATAGATTAACTTTTAACCAAATAGTTGAATATTTAACCAAGAATATTAATTTTCTACCGAAAAAGACGAATTATCTTCAAAATACATTAATTTTCATCTCAATGATATCAATTTTTAGCCAAATAGTTGAATTTTCAACTAAAAAAGATAAATTATCAACAAAAAATGGAAATAGAAATTTTCTATAAAAAAATCATTTTTTACAACAATAAGAAACGAATTTTCAAATAAAATAGAAAATTTTCAACTAAAGAGATGAATTTTCAACTAAAATTATGAATCTTCAACTGAAATAATTAAATTTTCAGTTAAAAAATAAATTTTTAACCAAAGGAGTGAACTTTTAACTAAGTTTTTTTTCAACTATAAAAAAAAAACGAATTTTCATCCAAAAAGATGATATTTCAAGCAAGAACATTATTTATTTTCAATATTAAAAAATGTATCATTATGCATTTTTAAATAGTTCTTGTTTAATATTGCAAAATAAAAATCCTGGGACGTGAACACTTGTTTCGCGCGCGTGCGTTTAGCGCTAGTGTAAAATATTTTAAGCGCTCGTGTTTGAACTATTTTTTACTTGAGTTTGAGAGCACTGAAGATTTTTTTCCCCCATTTACATTAAAATAATTACTTATAGTAAGGATGAAATAATAAATCTTGGACATAAATATTTACTTATTGTTATAAATATCAGGATTTAATTATTAATTATGGAATTTTTATAAGAGGAAATATTCTTAATATTCTTCCTCAGTATATCCAATTTAAAAAAATAAATTCTTCAATGGCAAAAAACATTAAAAAAGTAAAAAGATTGTTTCTTCCGTTCTAAATTAAAAAAAAATCTACCTTTGGTTGAAAAGTCTACTATTATGTTTTTGGTTCGGAATTCATCTGGTTTAGTTAAAAATTCTAGTATTTTGTTGAACATTTTATTACTCATATTTTGTTAAAAATGCAACTATTTTTTTTTCAAAAAGTCATCTTTTTTTGTCAGAAATTTCGCTGCTTGATTAGAAGTCAAACTAATTTGTTATAAATGAATTTTTTTGGGTTGTAGATTCATCTCCTCGATTGAAAAATTAACTATCCCATTTTTATAAAATTAATCTTCTTTGTTAAAAAATAATATTTTGGGTTGAACACTTTTGTTGAAAAGTCATTTCTTTTTAAGATTCATCATTTTAATTGAAAATTCATCAGTTTTGTTGAACTATTTTGTCAAAAATTGGTTTTTATTGAAAATTGATCTCTTCTAATTGAAAATTCATGTATTATATTAAAAAATCTTATTTTTTGCTGAAAATTAATCTTCTTCGCTGAAAATTCATCCTTTTGGATTGAAAGTGTAAATTTTTGGGTCTAAATTAATCTGTTTTGTTTGAGGATTCAACACTTTTTTTAAATTAAACTATTCGGTTCAAAATTGCCTTGTTTGCTAAAAATTAAAGTATTTTTATGAAAATTTAATTTTTTCGTAGAAAATTAATTTGTTGTTGTTAAAATATCATATTTTCGGGTTGAAAATTCAATCGTTTTTCGGATAATGATCGTCTTTTTTACACTGAAATTCAACCATTTTTCCTTTAATTGGTATACTTTGTTGAAAATTCGTTTTATTAGTAGAACATTAACCTTTAGGCTGGAAAATTCATTTTTTTATTGTTGAAAATTTAAATATTTTGTTAAAAATGCATCTCTTTTAGTTGAAAAATGAGCTGCTTGGCTGAAAGTTGAACTAGTTTTTTAAAAATTCGTATTTTTTTAAGATTAACCTCCTTAGTTGAAAATGTAACTATTCCATTTTTAGAAAATAATTCTTCCGGGTTAAAAAATCATCTTTTGGGAAAATTCATTTTTTTTAAGATTTATCATTTGATTTAAAAATTCATCTCTTATATGTTGAAAATGTAATTATTTTGTTGAAAATTGTTTTTTTTTTCGTTGATAATTAATGTTCTTACTTCTTAACTACCAATGTAACTTTTCCATTCTCGTTTAAAAGTTAATATTTTTATTGAAAATTGATGTTTTCAATTTGAAAATTTTGATTAAAAATGCAAGTGTTAGGGTATAAGTTAATCTGGTTTGGTTGAGGATTCAACAGTTTGGTAGAAAATTAAATTATTCGTTTAAAAATGAACTTTTTTGTTGAAAATTTCTATATTTTTGGTTCAAATTTAACTATTTGGTAAAAAAATCACTATTTTTATGAAAATTTGACTTTTTCGTGGAAAATTAACTTTTTTGTTAAAAATTCATATTTTCAGGTTGAAAATTTAACAATTTGGTAGATAATTCATCCCTTCAGCTTTAAATTTGTTGGAAATTAATGGATTTTGTTGAAAATTCGTGTTTTTTGGAAGAGCATTAATCTTCTTTCTGGAAAAGTCATCTTTTTGGTAGAAAATTTAACTATTTGATTAAAAATTCATCTTTTTTAGTTGAAAATTCAACTACTTGGTTGAAAGTTGTACTACTCTGTTGAACATTAATTTTTTTTGAAAATTCACCTCTTTGGTTTCAAATTTTACTTTTTTGTTGAAAATTCGGTTTTCATTTGGTCAAAAATTAATTGTTTATCTTAGAATTACACTATTCCATTTTTGGTTACAAAGTTATTCTTTATAAGCTGAAAATTCAACTATTTGGTAGAAAATTAATGTATTTTATTTGAAAATTCTTCTTTTTGATTACGAAGTCAATTTTTTTATTGAAAATTCAATATACATTTCGACTTGAAATCTCGGGAACTTACAGTGTTTCATTGTATTCAATATGGTATTAATTTTATTTGAAAGAATTTATTGCTCCCTTTTTCCCCTTTTCTCTTTAAATATACGATATTTGAAAATACAATATTTGAATTACGCGGCAAATTCTCTGAAATTAGTAAGTGTACCCATT
>JAABKJ010000233.1:0-55368 GCA_011634705.1 Andricus grossulariae
ATTGAATCCGCGAAAGTCATTTTTCACATAAAACCAATACCTTCTCATTGAGATGAGAATGTAAAAATATATTGTTTGGTTAAAATATCGAAAATTACATTTTTCGATGAGAATTCATCTTTTTTGGTTGAAAATGCAATTAATTGGTTGAAAGTTGAACTACTTTGTTAAAAATGCATTTTTTTGTTGTTGAATATTCATTATTTAGGTTACGAATTCATCTTTTTGTTTGAAAATTTTACTAATTTCTTTCAAATTCGTTTTTTTCAATTAATTTTTTTAACTAAAAATTTCAGTTTTCCATTTTTAGTTTAAAATGTACCTTTTTTAGTTGAAAATTCTACTACTTGGGTTTTAAATTTACGTATTATGGTGAAAATTTGCCTTTTTTGGTAGAAAACTAAGATTCTTGATTGAAAATTTAACTATTTCGTTGAAAATTCATGTATTTTGTAGAAAACTTTCGTGTAGAACATTAAAATTTTTGTTTAAAAACGCAACTGATGGTCAAAAATGAATGTTTTTGTTAAGGATTTAACTATTTTATTAAAAATTAGTCTTTTTCGGTTGAATTCAACTGTTTTTTATTTAAAATTTAAATATATTTTGGTTGAAAATTCAGCTACTTGGTTGTAAGTGCAAATATTTGAATTTAACTATTTTGTTGAAAATTTAACTCTTTTGTTAAAAATTCGACTTTTTGGTTTGACAATTCATCTGTTTTAAAAAAAATTTAATCTCTTTTTGTTAAAAATGCAACTGCTTGGTTTAAAAATAATGTCTCTTGGTCTTTTTTGGTAGAGTTCAGGTGTTTTCGTTTAAAAGCCTTTTTTGGTTGAAGATGCATCACTTTATACTTTGAATAAAAGATATTTTCCTATGATTAGTAAAAACTAAAAATGATAAAATGAAGTTTGATTTGAATCAGTATAAATCCAATATAAGTTACTTTTAAAAATGAGAAAAACATTGTAACTTATTAATTTTATATTAGAATTTTTTAAAAATTGTATCATGGTCGAAAAAATTCCCTGACTTGAAAAAAATCCCTGACATTTCCAGCTTTTCCAGATTTATAAAAATTCCCTGACAATTTCAGATTTTCCAGGTGAGTACACATCCTACTCTTTAAAAATAATATTTTAGAAAACAGGACATTTTTTTAGTATATAATTCTAATTTTTAATCTAAATAGATAACATTTTAATTGGTTTTCTTATATAATTCAGTGGAATTTATTAGATCAATTTTTTAAAACATTGGAATAAAATAAAATTAGATAACATCTTAATAAAACCATACAGAGTGAATTTTTTTATTTCAAGGTTTTTTTTACATGTAGAAATGAGCTTCCGTCTAAATGTATGAATCTGGAAAAAAAAGAGTTAAAGCAACTGTACATGCATGCAATAATTTGCATAAAAGTCATGATGTACAATTTACAATATGCATGTACAATATTGCGTAAAACTGAATGCAAGGAAATATTTTCCAAGTATAGAATTTTTATATATGCAATGATGTATAAAAGATGTCTGAGAAATTACATAAACTTTTATATTATCCGATTTACAGATTCCTCCGTAGATCCTCAATTCCTCACATCATTTTTCTCGGTTTCATGAACCAAAAAAAATTAATTTTTAACAAAGTAGTTCCACCGTCAACTATGTATTTGTTAAATTTTCAAGCAAACAAGATGAAATTTCAACTAAAAATGTAATAGTTGATATTTCAACCAAAAAAAGAAGAGTTTTCAACAAAGTAGTTCAACTAAAACCAAATCAGATTAATTAAAAATTATAAAAAAATGTTTTGAACTTTTCAATTGAAACAGCGGAAATTCCAATTTCTTCAAAACTTGAATGACAAATTTTAATGTTTATTTTAATAAATGAAACTGTTTGGATTGGAAAAAGTTCCCGCATTGTAGGTAAGTGTTAGTAAGAACTACGGCCCCCATCCAAGCACAACCGAGACAAGCGCGCTTCACTTCGTTTATCGAATGAATGGTCATAAACAATTCTATGTGTCCAAGTGGACATAATTAATCGAAAAATGAAATTAATTGGAAAATATAGAAACAAACACAAATTCTAAATGTGGGACTTGAAAGAATTACAAATTTAAAAATAAAAATTTGAAACCCTCTGAATTAAAAAGCTTTTTTATTTCTAATTGAAAACAGGTAAATTAGTAAAACTTTTTAAATTGGAGATATTTCAAACATTTCAGAATTTATCAAATACTTTTCAGATGAAATATATTCAAATTTGTGATTATGTGAATTTGGAAGACTTTCGAAAAAAATTTCGAGAATAATTTTTAAGACATGTGGTTTAAAAATGTCAACAAATTGAATTTGTGAACGTTCAATATTATTATTTATAATAAATTCAAATTTAATTTTCAACCTCCTAGACTTTAAACTTATCCATACATTTCTCATAGAAATAAGATTCAATATTTCATTTTTTTATCTTGTATCCGAGACCTAGCTACAAATTCGTGACTTTCTAAGTAAAAAGTTTTTCCACGTGATACCACTTGATACAATATTTACATAGCTTTGACTATTATACTTCAAAGAATGTGTTATTCTGCCACGCAGAAAAAAAATTCTTGGACGAAAAAAAACTGTTTTCTTGGATACACATGAAAATTTGGTCGAATCAAATAAATTTAAACAAATAAAAACACAAATTTTAAATTTGATTCAACAAAATATTTGATTGGCCCAACCAATTTTTTTTAGATATGTTGTCTACATAATAGCCATATTCTATGGTTGGACCAACCCAAATTTTATTGATGCAACCAAATCATTTTCAGAGTGTGAAAAATACACTTTGCATCTCGACCTCTTTTCCAATTCAAGAGGAATAAATAAAAAAAAAAAAAATTTTAAACAGACTAAGTGTACACATAATTATATTATTGAGAGAATCATATTATTAATAGAACTTTGTTATTAAAAATCTAAACATTTACTTTGATTGAAGCAATATACCTTGCAATTAGTATATCCTGATAACATGTTTTTATTTCAAAGACTTGTCTACAAAAAAATGTATTTTTACCATCGACAAGAATTTATTTCTTCTATTTCAAAAAGCCTTTTCTAGATATACAATTAGAAAGAAATTGAAATTGTATAGAGTGCATTAAATTCCGAAGTAAAAAAAAAGGTTTTATTATTGTGAAATCAAGAATTTGAATTTATGAGAGTTACGGATTATGAATTAGAGCAACAATTAATTATGTGTTACAATTAAATAAAAACATCTTTTGAAATTATTCATAATTATAATTGTTGATCTCATTACTTAATTGATTAATTAATTATTACCAGAGGAGGCTTTTCAATTGTAAAATATATTTATGCAAATAAAGAGTTGAATTTCACATCGCAGTAAAAATTACGAAAGTATTTATGAAGTTTTCATTCGATTGCAGTTTTGTGCATATTTTTTGCTATTTCTATCTATAATGATAAAGGAATGCAATACATATAAGCGCATAATTATTGGAATTAATTTTTTGCATTATTGCTTGAACGTACGATTTCCATTTTGTTGTTTATTGACAGTAGATTATTGTGAATGCCTATCTGCTTGGAATGCATCAATTAATCTCAACTCGTGGATTAATGATAAGATTAGAGATTTTAATTAAATTTTTAGCGATCCAAATCCTATAAAATATTTTTTGCAAATAGATAGAATAAAACAAAATCCCAACTTTTATTGAATCAAAAATTTAATTGAAATATTTTCAAGTTTTTTAAATTGAATTTATAATGTAAAGTACCTATTCAAATAAGAATATCAAAATATAGTAATCTAATCCGAAACAATAAAATTCTTCGTTTGAATTTTAAAGAGTTTAAAATTTTTAATTAAAGACTCTCGGAGTAACAAATATTTGAAATTGAAAATATAATTCACAAGTAGAGACCATCTACATTGAACAAGTTTTATTTCGAGGTTTTCAAACAGGGGAAAAAACGCAAATTTAACTCTGAACATTGAAACACTTAACATTGTTCAACTGATAAGACTTTGCATTTGACATTGGTTCATTTATAAATAACTATAAAGGCTTTCAATTGGAAATTGTACTCAGTTATAAATTTTTAATCTAAAACTAATCAATTTTTAACGCCTTCAATTTAATTATTTATTCTATTAAGACTTGCTGTTGAAAATTGTACCATTTTAAACAAAACATATTTAATGTTTCAATCTAAAAATTGTTTAAAATTGAATGTTTTATATTTAAGATTATTCCTTGTAATTTAAAATAAAATTTTATTACGTCATTTTGAAGGATTCAGTTCATAATTATTCCATTTCACTTGCTGCTGTAGTTAAAAATTGTGCAATTTATGAAGTGTCAAAGTTAATTTATAAAATTTTTAGTAACTTCAAATTAAGAAAAATGCTTCTTTAAATCACACAAATTTTTTCATACATATAGGGTAAAATAAATATTTGATTAATTCACACAAATATTTTTTTTTGTTTAAACAAAATTTATTTGTTTCAAACACGTCATTGTATAACTCAAAATTTTATCTGAATCAAACAAATTCTATCTTTGATGAGAAATTCAAATGAAAATTGTACAATAAAGTTTAAATTCACATTTCTTCAATTTCAAATGCTCCTGATTTAAAATTGTTCAATATTAAACATTTTATTCTGGAATTTGTCGATTTTCATCATTTGAAAATATGCCATAGTTATTAAAGTATTAGTAGTAGTAGTTGAATTTTCAATCAAACAATATAAATTCTCTACGAAAAATATAATAGTTGATATTTCTACAAAGAAAAAATTTCAATTTTAAATCAAAAACGGTCGAATTTTCAACCAGGATAGATTTTTCATTTAAAAGAGAAAACAACTTTCGAACAAAATTTTGAATTTTTAAACTAAAAAGGCAAATTCTGTAGAGAACAGGATAATTTTAACCCGAAAATATGTATTTTCAACCAAAAAGTTAATTTTCAACTAAGTAGTTGAACTTTTTACGAAAATAATAAAAAATTTAACCCAAACAGACGATGTTTTAATAGAAAAAATTGAATGTTTAAGACAAAAAGACGAATTTTCTACCAAGCAGTTGCATTTTCATCCCGAAAATATGAATTTTTGACCAAATAGTCAAATCCTCAACCAAAACAGATTAATTTTCCACCATAAATGAAATAGTTAAATTTCCAGTTGTAAAAATGGATTTTCAAAACAAAAACAAAAAAATTGTTCAACAAATATTTCAATTTTCAAACAAAGAGATGTAACTTTGACTGATCAAATGAATTTCTAACAAAGTATTTCAACCAAGAAGATTATTTAACTACCAAAAAAGACGAATTTACAACAAAACACATCAATTTTCAACCAAATTGTTAAATTTTCAACTAAGCATGCTCAATTTTCAAACAATAATGGAATATTAAAAATTTCGGCTTAAAAAATGCATTTTCAGTCAAAGAGGAAATTAATTTTCAATCAAATAGTTCAATTTACAACCAAGCCGATGCATCTTGAACTAATAAAATGAATTTTTAACAAAGTAGTTCAACCAAGCAGTTAAATTTTCAATAATAAAGATTAATTTTCTATAAAAAAGACAAATTTATAAAATAATACATCAATTTTCAACCAAATTGTCGAATTTTGAACTAAAACCCATCAATTTTCAAGCAATAATAGAATATTTAAATTTTCAGTTCAAAAAGTTATTTTTCAACAAAAAAGAACAATTTTTTAACAAAACAGTTAAATCTTCAACCAGTATCTTTTCAACTTTCAACCAAGCGTTCAATTATCAAGGAAAAACAGATGGATTATTCTCAATGAAAAATTTAATAGCTGAATTTTCAACCACAAACTATAAATTTTCAAACGAAAATAAAATAGTTGAAGTTTCAGTTAAAAAAAATTGCAACCAAAGAAGAAACAAATTTTTAACAAATTAGGTCAATCTTCAACCAAATAGTAGAATTTTTAACCAAAAGAGATGAATTTATGAACCAAAAATATCATAGTAGACTTTTCAGTTAGAAGGAATAAATTTTTAACGAAAAATAGTTTGATTTTATTATTGGGTTCTATTTAGTTCGCATTTGAGCGAAAAACTGAGAAAATGGGAAAGTTTCGTGAAAACCGGGGACAATTTTGTTGAAAAATCCGGTTTTTTTTTGTAGTAAATCAATTTTTTTCTACTACAAATTTATCTATTCTATTTTTGGTTGAAAATTGATCGCATTTGCTTCTTCATAGAGGAAGCTTTGTAATGGTAAGATTTTCGAAACATTTTTAATTCATTTAATTAAACTTTCCTCAATTTGAATGGTAAGATTTTCGAAACATTTTTAATTCATTTAATTAAACTTTCCTCAATTTGAAAATGTCTAATACAATGTTCTAAGCACTTGGCTTATTTTTACTACTAATATCTTGAAACTGATCTAAGGATTTCTAAAAATATTTATTGAATTTTTTTTAGCACTTTATAATATTTTAAAAATTGGCTTTCTATATTAAAACTTTTTCCATCAACATAATTCAAACTTGATGCACCAATATAAAATATTCCTGGGTTGTAGAGGAATCGATTGACCTACAATATTAATATATTTTAGTAAAGATTAGGGAAGTTATGGTAATTTATATATTTTTGAAATCGATTTTTATAGTAAAAATGTTCTCATTGGCATAATTTAAAGTTGATGCGAGAATAAAAAAGTTGCGTTGATTCAAGAGGAATCGATTGACCTATAATATTGATACATTTTCTTGAAGAGTAAGGAAGCTATGGTAATGCATAATATTTGAAAATACGGTTTTTATAGTACAAATTTTTTCTTTAACATAATTCAAAGTTGATGAAACATTTAAAAAAAATGCCTTGGTTCGAGACGAATCGATTGACCTATAATATTAATGCACTTTATTGAAGAGTAAGGGAATTATGCTCATTTATAATATTTCCAACATCTATTTTAAACAGAAAAACTTTTTTCATCAATTTAATTCAAAGTTGATGCATGAATAGAAAAGACTTTTTGATCATAAATTTTCAAATAAAATATTTCTGACCATTTTTGTAAAAAAATCATAAAGCTGGGAAAGGGATAGGGTGCGACAGAGCTATTCCCTTCCCTTTTTCAGCTCGAAAAATTATCCTTTCGAATACAATATTTGATTTGTCTGATTTGTTATTGTGTTTTAAAATTTTTTGGTGTAATTTTGTATTTGTTGCAAATTTATATTTTTAAATTAATAAAAATGAAAACTTTAGTTTGTTTATTATTTAAAAAATCACTAATGCTTCCTCTATGAGGAAGCAAAGTGCTCGTGAAATTAGTTAAATATCCAACCATTTGATTGAAAATTAACATTTTTGTAGAAAATTTGCGTTTTTGGCTTATAAATTCAATAATTTGGTTGAAAATTCATGGATTTTATTGAAAATTAGTTCTTGGTACAGCTATAATCTTCTGGATGGAAAATTTATCTTTTTGGTTCAAAATTCAATTACCTAGATGAAAATTAAACTATTTTGTTAAACATTCATATTTTTGTCAATATTTCAACTACTTCATTGAAAGTTAAACAACTTTGTTAAAAATTCATTTTTTTAGCTGAAAATTGTATCTCTTTGGCAAAAAATTTGTTTCATTTATGGTTGGAAATTTATATTTTTTAGTTACAAATTCAACCATTTGGTTGAAAATTCATATTTTTTGATTAAAAATTAGTCTTATTGGACAAACAAATCATCTTTTTGGTTGAAAATTCAACTACTTGGTTTAATGTTCAACTCTTTTGCTGAAAATTGATATTTTTTAAAGATTTATCATTGTAGATGAAAATACATCTCCTTGGGTGAAAATTCAACTATCTTGTTGAAATTTTATCTTTTTTAATTAAAAACTCAACTGCCTGAGTAACAGTTGCATTACTTTCTTAAAAATGGATTTTTTTGTTTAAAGGTTCATCTCTTTGGTAAATAAATAAATAAATCCTTTAAAAAAATTTCATCTTTGAATTTAAATTCTTAATCACTTTGAAATTTAATTAACTTTCACTTCAAAATTGGGGAGCTTGGAATTTTAATTTTTAAGTCAAATCGAAATAACAAAAACTTGAATTACTAGAGGTCAAATGAAAAGATAAGAATGTGAATCAGCTCAAAGTTAATCAGGCCTTTAAAAAAAATATATATATATTTATGATAAAAGTGCAAGATTTATATTAAGATAAAATTCTCGAAGTATAGCAATGCAAATAAACTCGTTACGTTAAATAGAATCTGGAGAATGGTCTCTGAACCTCGCAAGGTTAAAGTAACTAGATTTTCCATTTATAAAGAAACACAACCTGATATAAAGCTATTTTGAGATAGAAGCATGCAATTTGTTTTCATGTTTATTTTTTTTTTAATAAATATTATTGCCGATTATCAATTGACCTTTTATAATCGCCAGCTGAGATAGACCAGGTATATTTTTTCCTTTTTTAATGCCAATTTTACATAAATGTATGCATTTTCTTAACTAGAAAAATAATCGGTTCTGTGAAATTCATTCGAGCGAATCTCAGCACGTGCTCAGAAATCAGAAGGAGGCAATTATACTCGTTTGCTGTGGGATATCGAGGTTACTCGACCTCGTTAATATGTGATTCCCGTATAAATTCAATGACAATACAGATTTCAATGATGAGGGAATTCAAGATTATAATATATCATAAATAAACAATATATGTTTTTAAACATTAAAAAATACATCATTTGAGTAATTTAGAATTTATATTCAAAATATATGGTATCCACAGTTGTAGACGCTGAAAGTTTCAACATTTTGAAGATTAAACAATTTTGTTTTGCGCACGCAAAAATCATCTCGATTTTTTTAATGCACAGTTTGAATTGAAGAATCGTAGAAAGCATTACATTTTTTATTATAAAACAAGATTTATAACACTAAAGAAATTTAAGTGTAAAAAATTACTAATATAAATAAAAAATAAATATTAATATTTCCACCACCCAGTTTGATAGTTTATTAGCATTTATTAGAATTAATTTTTTGAAGATGTTACTACCATTCAAAGATATTGGCGTCCAAGTTTTAAAATTTTTAATTGATACAAATTTCGATTTTAAAACCATTACTTCGGACAAATAATTTTGGAACAAGAAAAAATCTGCCTCGTCCGGATTTGAACCGGGAACGTCGCCATCCATGAGTGGATCGTTAACCAAAAGCTAACGTTAACGCTCCACTCATAGATGGTGGCATTCCCGGTTCAAATCCGGGCCAAGACAGATTTTTTCTTCTTCAAAAATTAGTTGTCTTCATTCTCTAGTATATACATTAAATTATAAATCTTGCAAATTGAATATTTTTCAATTATATATTTTCGAAATTCAAGAATTTTTCATTGTGATTCTTCAAAATTGGAAAACCTTGAATTGTAAATCTTTAAAGTTGAAGTTTTTAATTGAAAACTTGTCTTTTGATTTTTTAATTTATCCAAATTAAAAAAATTTTATTTATACATACATACATTTACATACATACATTTATTTATACATTATTTATACATACAGAATTGAAGAGTTTTCAATTGTAAATTTTCAAAATTAAACTATTCCAGAAAAACGTTCAAAATTACATACATTCGAAATATAAATCTTAAAAACTGAATAATTTGCAATTCTATATTTTCAAAATTCAAGAATTTTCAATTGTAACTCTTCAAAATTGCAAAACTTTGAATTTTAATGCAATTTTCAAGTTTAACAATTCAAAATTCTGTAAATTTGATGATTTCCATTTGACATTTATTCATTTTGGAAGATTCAGAATTGAAAGCGAGACTTTTCATCTTCAAGATCATAAAAATTTTAGAATTATTATTTTTGCGTCTCTAAAATTAAAGAGTTTCCAATTTTAACTTTTCAAAATTGCATAACTTTCAATTCTAAATGTTTAAAATTGAAGAGTTTTTAATTTTGAAAATTTACAACTAAAAATTCTGCAAGTTTTAAGTTTTACAATAAAATATTCTGTAATTTTGATGATTGACATTCAAAATTTCTTCAATTTGGAAGATTTAGAATTGAAAAGTTTGAAACTACATCATTTTAAATGATAAACATTTTAAACTATAAATATTCCAAATTAATTCATCTTCAATTTAAAATCATAGAAATGGAAGAATTTTTAATTGCAAATTTTTAAAATTGAACAATTTTGAATAGTAATTTTTTTAAATTGAACTATTAAAAAGTTTTTTTTTAATTAGATACTTTTAAACACAAATTATAAATCTTGAAAATTGAATAATTTTCAATTGTGTATTTTCAAAATTCAGGAATTTTCCATTTTAACTCTTCAAAATGGTTTAACTTTGAATTCTAAGCCTGTAGAATTAAAGAGTTTTTAATTTTTGAAATTTAAAATGATAAATTATATAAGTTTTAAATTTCACAATTTAAAATGATGTAATTTTCATGATTTACATTAGAAATTTCTTTAATTTGGAAGAGTTAGAATTAAAAACTAGACTTCTGATCTTCCAAATCATCCAAATTTAACCATTTTTATTCATACACCTTTGAAATTAAAGAATTTTCAATTGCAACTCTTCAAATTGTAGAACTTTGAATTATAAATATGTAAAATTGAAATTTTTAATTTTTTTGGGTGCATAGAAATTTATAACCAAGGGGAGACCGGGAATTGGCAATTTTAGTTTCGGTTTATAACTTTTGTAATGACTGCTCATTACCTGACTTACCCGATAAAGTTTGGCGAAACATAATTTAAACCGGTTGGTAGCTCAGGCAGTAGCGCTTCGGCTTACTAATCGAAAGGTTTCGTGTTCGATTCTCGCTGCCTACACATATTTTATATTATTTTTTATTTATTAAAATGTCTATAAATAAAATTTCCTTTAATAATCTTTTAAAATTATGCTAATAATAATTTTTGTAATGCTTTCTTTCACGGAAAAACTCAATTTTTCAACTTTATCATGTTTTTCGCAAACAATAGTATATTACGTGGCAAGAACAGCCAACATGCGAGTAGGCGTTCGCGAGGTTTCAGCCCCATACTGCGTATGCTATTTTTCACAAAAAGAACAACGAAAACGGCGGCTTTCATTGCCTGCGAAACGGGTACGAAACTACTTTACAAACCCTAGAGTTTCCAAGCCTCTTATTACAAACCCGCTCCCATGAATACCCCCACTTTCGCCCTGCTTGGCAGGCTACGACAGCCGCCATTTACGATGTTCATATTGTGAAAATTTATTTTCTATAAATCTTATTAATTCTTTTCATAATGTTTACGAACTGTATTTAAAATTAGAAGTATGAGCGAGGTTTTTAAACCTCGTATTTTATCAGATAAACCATGAGTTTTTACAAGCACAAGATTTTTTTTGCATAAAAGAAATTTTGGCTTCGGAAAATATGAAATAAGAATACCGTCTTGAGCTGGAGAATAGTTTTTTGTTTTTAAATCAACAATTTTTCGTTTAGAAAACCCTGATCATACTTCTAATTTTAAATATAATTGGCAAACATTATGAAAACAATTAATAAAATTAATATAAAATTAATTTGTTTGCAAATAACATAATAGTTTTAAAAATCAATTTTTCCCTGGAAAAAGGCATTAAAAAGGATGATTTGCATCATTTTTGAAGATTAATGAAGGAAAAATTAATTTATAAACATTGTTATAAATAACAATTAAGGTAAAAAAAGAGTGCAGGTAGCGAGAATCGAACACGCAACCTTTTGGCTATGAAGCCGAAGCGCTACTGCCTGAGCTACTAGTCGAGTTAAAGTATGTTTCGCTGAACTCTATATAACGTCTGGCGGATATTTTAAAGCACATTTTCTCGAAAACGGCGAAAAATTGCATATTACTGCTTTGGCAAATTAATACTCATGTAATGAGCTTTCCTTACAAAAATTATGAACCGAAACTAAAATTGCAAATTGCCGGTCTGTCCTTGTCTGAAAAACTTTTTAAGTTATACAATTAAAAAAAATTGAATTAATAAAAAATTGCAATTTTGAAATTTTACAATTGAAAATAATACAAATTTTCAGTTTTGCCGATAAAAATTCTGTAATTTTGATGCTTTATATTCGAAATTTCTTCAATGTGGAAGATTTAGAATTGAAAACTTTACTTTTAATCTACAAAATCGTCAAAATTTAAGATGTTTTATTTATAAATCTTAAAAATGCTGTAATTTTGATTATTTACATTCAGAATCTCCTCAATTTGGATAATTAAATATTAAAAATTTGAGTTTTAATCTTGAAAATCATCCTCACTTAAAAATTTTTATTTATACAGATAGAGCTATTGCAGAAATATGTTAACAATTACAGAGTACTGAAAGCCGATTAAAATTAATATTAAAATGTTATGAAATTATAATTATGTTATTGATTATAAAATTTGATATGTAAAATGTAATAAATATGCAAGTACAATAAATATTCAGCAAAAAATTACATGAAGATATGATATGAATGATATAAGCCTGTAATCTCTCAATCACTTTTGTGTTGATAAAGAAATTTTCTTACCAGAGAATCTTTGATTAAAAAAAGGAATAACAAATTTGATCCTCGAGAATATTCTACTCTAAAATTAACTCAATGACAACATTTCTAAGGATATCTCAAAGTAGGAAGTGAAGAAATGTCATTGATTAACGTATTTTTTTAACCGGAAATGGTGTTTATTTTACGATTTATAATATAGATTTCTCTTAGTGATTGTTAACTTCAAGGTGACCCAGAAAAAAGAAAGTTAAGCAACATACAAGAGCCAGACAATATTTGTACTTAAGAAATAAGAAAACCAAAGAATCATGATACTGTAAATAAATCATTCCAAGCTGGTTCTGCATGGAAGGTTTTGATGGTTTTGACCCAATTCATTTGGGAAGGTTTACATTGTCAAAACTCGTCCGAGTTTGTGTCAAGGCTCATCACGAAATTTAATCTAATGACATCTTTACAAAAGTTAGTTTCCTCCTTAGAATTATTAATTTTTTATGTCCATAATCTTGAAAAATTAAAGTCCGAGATTCAATTCGAAAGTTTTTTAAATTATCAAAGATTTTCCCAGGTATAATAATAATACAATATATATTATAATAAATCATAATAAATTTTTCATTTTTTAAAACAATCGACTCGGAATATCCATACAATTTCGCGAGTTTATTATAACTAATTTTTCTTTCAGCCCTTGTAAACAAATTTTTATTTTATCTTTATATACTTCAAATTCAGTGCATATTTAACATAATATTTTTAGTATAATATATTTTCCAGGTGAGTATATACCCTGTAAAAACAAAAAAATATGGAGATTTTTCTCGAAAACAGGGAAATTTTCAACCAAAATTGTGAATTTTCAACTAAAACGATGAATTTTTAACAGTAATATTTGAAGTTTTAACCGAAAAAAATGAATTTTCAGTTAAAATTGTGAACTTTCAACTGGAATAGTCGAATTAAAAAAAAACGAGTTTTTAACCAAGAAGATTAATTTTACACCAAAAAAGACGAATTTTCAACTAAAAAAGATAAATTTTCTACCAAAAATTGAATATTTAAATTTTAAGTTTAAAAAATTGATTTTTAACCAAAGAGATGAATTTTCAACTATAATAATGGAATATTCAATCAGATAAGTTGAATTTTCAGTTTACAAATTAATTTTCAACAAAAAAGAACAATTTTTCAACAAAATAGTTCAATTTTCATTTGAAAAATTAATTTAAAAAAAACTTTCAACAAAATAGTTCAATTTTCAATCAAAATGATGAACCTTCAATTGTAGTAGTTGAATTTTCAACCAAAGTGATGGAAACTTGAGTTTCCAACCAAAAAGATTAATTTTTTACAACAAAAAAAACATGAATTTTCAAAAAAAATAATGAATTTTCAGCTAAAAAGGTCAATTAGCAATCAAAAATTGAATAGTTAAATTTTTAGTTTAAAAAATTGATTTTCAACCAAAGCAGATACATTTTCCACTAAAATGATGGAATATTCAACTAGATTAGTTGAATTTTCAGTTCAAAAATTAATTTTCGAACAAAAAAAAACAAAAAAATTGTCAACTAAATAGTTACATTTTCAACTAAAGAGATGAATTTTCAATTTAAGTAATGCATCTTCAACCAAAAAAAATAATTTTTAACGAAAGTGTTTAATTTTCAACCAAGTATTGAATTTTCAAATTAAAAGATTATTTTACAACCAAGAAGATTAATTGACCACCCAAAAAGTAGAATTTTAAACAAAATACATAAATTTTCAACTAAAAAAGATAAGTTTTCAACCAAAAATGGAATAATTAAATTTTCAGTTAAAAAAACTGATTTTCAACCAAAACGAGGAATTCTCAACGTAAAACGTAATAGTTGATATTTCAACCAAAAAAGATTTTAATTTTAAATGAAAAACAGTTGGTTTCAACCAAACAAGACCAATTTTTAACTAAGAAAGATTTTTCAGTACAGAGAGAAAATCTTAATTCAACCAAACTCTTGCATTTTTAAGCAAAAAAAATTAATGTTCAACCAAAAAGAGTAATTTTCTACCAAACAGAACGAATATTCAATAAAATACATGAATTTTCAACCATACAGTTGAATTTTTAATAAAAAAAAATAATTCCCAACAAAAAAAAAAACGAATTTTCAATAAAATATTTAAATCCAGTAATACAAAGGTAATTTTACAAATTAAATAATGTTTATTTAATTTTATATTACAATTTAACAAAAATTTAAGTACGCTGTCGAAAAAAAATCTCTGACAATTCCAGGTTTTCCAGGTTAGTAGACACCCTGGTGATAAAATGCATGAGTTTTCAACTAAAAATAATGCAAATTGTAAAAAGACAAATTTTGGTTTTAGAATTTTAAAACTATCAAATATAAAAGCATTCAAATTTTATATTTAAAATTCAAATGTTTCAAATGTGTAAAGATTTAAATTTGAAAAGTTTCAAAATGTAAAGCATCCGAATTCAGAAATTATTTAAATTATACACTTTAATTTGGAAACAGTAAAGTTTAAAACCTTTTTCATTTAAAAATTATAAGCGATCACATTTAAGATTTTCAACTTCAAAATTTATAATTTTAAATATTCTTTAATTGAAAACAGTGTAAGAGCTTCAAATTAAAATTTTGACTACTTTTTATTGAAAAACGCAGATATTTGTATGCTTCCAAATTAAAAAAAAAAATACTAAGGTAAATTAATTAAACTTGAAATTTATTTTGTTAATAATCTTCTACAAGATTGATGATAAATTCCAGACTGTATTATCTCGATTAGATTTCCAGGACAAAAATTTATACACGTCACAGTAACATTTTGATAAGAATTGGCACTTTGTTATATTAATTATTATTCATAATATTCGTTTCTTTCAACTAATAATATTCAAGTAATTATCAAATATCCTTTTTTTAATTTGCATTTTTTACCACTTATTTCACAGGAATTGGTTTTTTACGACACTTGGCAATTACCTCGTGTTTTTCTCAACAGTAAATTTATTTTAACAGTCAACGAAGAATCTAATATAAAATGCAAAAACTCATCAATTTTTTTGAAATTAAACGTTTCCTGATTATAACAAAAGAAAATCTACGAATACCCTTTTATACTAATTTTGAATTGGCATTTATCTCGATTTCCTCTCTTCGAGTTAGTGCTTACGAATAGGAGTATAAAAGCGTCAATTTTAGCTTTTATGTCTCTCCAATTAGGTTCTGAAATAAACATGCCTCGACAAAAGACAACTATAAATCAGCTTTTTGCATAATACCAGATTCACCACGAAAAGAATTTCACAAAACTCAAATATTTTTATGTAAAAGATAACAATTGCATAAAATAAGATTAATTGTTTGAATATTATTGTTCTCAATTTTCCTTCAAGGAAAATTGGCTCGATTAATTCATAAAAAAAGAATGATAAGCTATCATTTAATAACTACGTAAACGGACAATCGGGTTTCTCGAAAGTAATTTTGTAAAATAGTCCAAAGCCTCTAAACTTAAATGTTTACAAACTTAAAAAAAAAACAATTTTAAAACAAACCAAATGTAAAATCTAAAGGTGTGCAGTCGTTTATTCAAATTTTCAACACAAATTTATACACGCTTGGAACATTGGATTTATTAAAAAATTTTATAAAATTAGAAAACAATCTAACTACATCAAACTAGCTTGATTTTCTTAGATTATTATAATTTTTTTAATGAAAATTAATCTTTTTTTTGGGAGCAAAATGGATACAAAAGTCAATTTGAATCCGCGAAATTCGATCCACTTTTCTCTCAGAAAAAAAGGAGTAATATTTATTTTAAGAATTATAATAATCTAAAAAAATAAAGCCGGTATGATGTACAGTTAGATTTTTTTCTATTTCGAAAATTCCAATGTTCCAAGCGTTCTTATTGAAAATTCGAATAAACGAGTGCACATGTATAGACTAAAATCGTTCAATTTAAAAAGTGTAGAAACTTGAAAATGTTGAAATTTTTAAGTTTCTGAATGTAAAGACTATCAAAATTAAAAACTTCAAAATTTGAAGGTCTTCGATTTTAAAAGTTTGCGTTCGGAAGCTTAAAAATCGTTGCGATTCGAGTTTTAAATTTCTCAATGTCAACAGCATTCAAGTTACGAAGCTTTAAAATTTGATTTTTTTTAAATTTGATAGTCTAGAATTTAAAAATAGATCTACATAATTTTATATCACTAAAATTTGAAAACATACAAATCAATAATTTAAAGCCTTTAAATTTAAAAAATCTGATTTAAGAAAACATCAAATGAATTCAAAATGATTTAAACCAAAGAAACTAAAAAGTCTTGCGATTTGAATTTGAATAAAATTTGCATCTAAAACATTTGAAATTTAAAATCCCTCCAACAATAAAGATATAAATGCTTCGCGATTTCAAAAACACAACGAATATTTTTTCTAAAGATTTACGGTTCTAAAAATTTATAATTCCAATTTCAACATAATTTATTTATCATGAATTACGAAAGTATACCACCAAAATTTGAAAACTTATATAATACATTGTTTCAATAATAAAAGAAAAATTACAAACTCTGACTAAAAAAAAAACTGAAGATATTAATCACCCTCAAAATAAAGAATAAAAAATTGTTTATCACAAGAAAAATAATGTGTAAACCCAATATCTTTATTATTGTTGGCTTCTTGCCAGGAACTTATTCTTGGCACACAATAAAATAATAATTGTTATGAATGAACGGGAGTTGTTGACAATAAATAAGATTTATTGTAAAAATAATAACTTTTGACTCACAAGAGGTAGAAGAAGGTAGACAACTGGCGGTTTGATGTCAAGTAATTTCGAGGCCGACGAACGTGTTTTGATCATAAGTGGAAGACTTTTTTATCGGCGTCGCATCGCGAAAAGTTTGACCGATCGCAGTTATCAGTGGAACCACTCACGGCAAAGGCTGCCGGTAAACTAATAAAGTGCCATAACATTACAAGGTAGAACTTGCACTTGTCTCTCGTTCTAATAAATACCAATCACCTCCCACCGTCATCTGGGTGAACGCACCACGATTTTATCAACGAACACTTCATTTATCGACATTGCGATGGAATTTGGTCTTTTGGAGACACCTGCTGACGATTTTGGCCGATTTATAGTCTCCAAGATTCTCAAAACACTATTTTCTTGTAAAATAGACTCATTAAAATTATTCTTTATAATTTCTAAAATAAAAAAGTCTTATTTATTTATGTACACTTTTGTAAAATTAACAAATAAGATTGTATTGTTGACGGTAACATTTAAACAGTTCTTCGACAAATGTTCAACATTTTGGTACTTGGAAACTGATTTGAATGTCTTATTTGTTTTTCAGCAGAGCCGATGCAAAACTTGAATGGCAATGATATAATGAATGAGTGAAGTTATCAATCGAAGAAAGATACTGTGAAAGTAGTTACGAATAATCTTTTATTCCCACTTCTTAACGGGCTGATAAATTTTCTGATTGATTCACGTAAGTTTCCGGATTAGTTGCACAACCTGGACACATGTGGAGAGATTCGTGAACGAATATTTCACAGTCCAGACAAAAGGTGTGATGACAATTTTCGCAATAATAGAGCTGAAAAGAAAAACAAGTATTATTTCGGAAATAAATAAGCATATATGCTACAAGTAAATAGATGGAAATTTTATTTTGTGAATTAATTTGAATTTCTAAGATAGAAAGTGATAAGGATAGGAGAAACCTGCATACAGCAGGGTGTCTACTCAAATCCTGGAAAAAAATATCCTGACAATTCCAGGTTTTTGCCGGGCATAATCTTTCACAGTGAGGAGCCATTCAAATATTTAGCATTTTTTAAAACAATCGACTCGGAATATGTTTCACGAGTTTATTATATATAATGTTTTTTTTTCAGTTTCTCGGGATTCAATTAATATGCTTAATTTAAAAAACTTTGACAAATTATATTACAAAATGTTCGTAAATATTTTAGCACCATCGATTAATTAAATAATTAAATAATACTAAAAACATAGTCATTTCTTGAATTTGTTTCTAAAGTCTATCAATTTGAATAATAATTCAAACAAATTATTATTTTATCTTCTTATATGTACTTACAATTCAGTGCATATGTAAGTAAAATTAATGTATAATGTATAAAATGTATAAAATTATGAATCTTCAACTGAAAGAGTTGAATTTTAAACAAATATGATTTTTCAACTGAAATGATGAATCTTTACTGGAATAGTTGAATTTTCAACCAAAAAGATAAACTTTCAATCGTGAAGATTATTTCCTACCAAAAAAGACGAATTTTCAACAAAATACATGAATTTAAAACCAAAAAGATAAATTGTCAACCAAAAATTGAATAATGCAATTTTCAAATAGAAAAAATAATGTTCAATCAAACATGAATCTTTTACTAAAGTGATGGAATATTCAATTTGAATAGTTACATTGTCAATTACAAGAAATAATATTCAACAAAAAAAAACTAATTAAAAAAATAGTTACATTTTCAAACAAAGTGATAAATTTTCAACCAAAAAGATGAATCTTTAAACCAGGAAGCTTAATTTCTACCAAAATAAAAAGAAACTGCCAACTGAAAATGGAATAGTCAAATTTTTAGATAAAAAATTTAATGTTCAACCAAATATGAATTTTCTACTTAAACGATGGAATATTCAACGGGAATAGTTACATTTTTCAGTAAAAGAAATTCAACAAAAAAAAAAACTGATTTAAAAAAAATTGTACACTTTCAAGCAACGTGATAAATTTTCCAGCAAAAAGATAAATTTTTAAACCAAGAAGATTAATTTTTACCAAAAAAGACGAAAGTTTTAACAAAATACATGAATTTTAAACTAAAAAAGATAAATTTTTAACAACAAAAAATTATGGAATATTCAATTGGAATAAATAAATTTTAAGCTACAAAAAATAATTTTCAAACGTAAAAAACTAATTTTCCAAAAAATAGTTACATTTTCACATAAGGTGATGAATTTTCAACTAAAGTGATGAATATTTTACAAGAATGATTGCATTTTCAACTAAAAAAAATATTTTTCAACCAAGGAGATTAATTCTACCACAAATTAAGTTAAAGTTAAATTTTTAGTTAACAAAATTAATTTTGAACCAAAGAGAGGAATTTTTAACTAAAATGATCAAATATTCAACTGGAATAGTTACATTTTCAGTTAAAAAAATTTGAATAAAATAGTTAAGTTTCAACTGGAATAGTTAAATTTTCAGTAAAAAAAAAATAATAATTTTTCAACCGAAGAGATGAATTTTCAATTAAAATGATGAATCTGCAACAATAAAATTTTAATTAAAGAGTTTAACTTTCAACCAAGTAATTAAATTCCAAAAAAGATGAATTCTCAACAAAAAATGTAGCAGTTGATATTTCAACGAAAAATCATTTTAATTTTTAATCAAAAACAGTTGAATTCAACTCAAAAAAACGACTTTTCAACACGAATTGAATTTTCAAATAAGAATGATTTTTCAGTCAAGAGAGAGAAAAAATTGCAAAAAGACTGTTGAATTTTCATCCAAGAAGATCAATTTTCTACAAAAAAGAAAGAATTTTCAATAAAACATATGAATTTTCAACCAGATACTTAAATTTTCAACTAAAAGCCATCAATTTTTAACCAAAAATAGAATAGTTAAATTTTCAGTTAAAAAATTAATTTAAATAAAAAAAATTTTCAACAAAAAGTTAAATACAGTAATATAAAGCTACTTTTACCAATAAAGATTGACTGTTGTTAAATGTTATATTACAATTTAAAAAAAGTTAAGCACGTTTGCGAAAAAATTCCCTGACTTTAAAAAAAAAATCCCCTGACATTTCCAGGGTTTTCCAGGTATATAAAAATTCCCTGACACTTCCAGGTTTTCCATGTAGGGTAGACACCATGGTAAATGGATAGAAATTCTATTTTTTGAGTCAATCGAAATTTCTAAGATAGAAGGGAATAATGATAGGGGAAACCTCCATACAGTGGATAATACAATCTACAGTGGATAGTAATTAATTTAAAAAACTAATCTAGGCCCACGCAAACACGATTTTGGGAACTTTTTTCAAAAATATTTCCTAAATCTAAAGGTTCAATTTCAAAATCTAAAAAATTGAATTTCTTATTATTGTAGGCTGCTCAATAATTAAGGTTTTCAATTTTTGTTTTGTCAAGATTTGATCTAAAATTATTTGATTTTGAACTTAATCATTCTTTAAATATATTTTTAAAAAGATAATAAATGAAAATAATAGTTAGAAATTAAAGGACTCACAAATTCAATTTGTTAAATTGAAGCCTGGAGAATTAACGATTTTACAGTTAGGCTTTAAAATTAAATGATTTTACAATTATTCTTGAAAATTGAACAGTTTAAAATTAGAAGTATTTAACATTGCAAAATTTCTTTTTGCAATTGTAGTCGTTTTAAAGAATTTGAAAACGAACCCTTTCAATCTGACTTTATTTTAAATGATATCAAGTGACATTTAAGCTGATTGTATAGGTCTTTTTTTACAAAAACTAAGAATTAAATAAATTCCCGCTCAGAAAAAAAATCATTTTTATTTCCCTGTTTTTTGTCGGTCTGGGATATAAGAGGTTATTGGAAAAGATAAGCAGCGAATTATATTGATAATGAGATACAACAAGATTCACGTGGATAACGTAAGAAGAAAGTATGGAAAGAAGATGAGGAAAGAGAATTTTGCATCTAGGGTTTTAATAGAAAAATGAAAAGTTAAATGAAATCTTAAAATAAAATTTGGAAAATTCAGGGGTTTGTTTATCCGGGTGTTTCATTAAAAAAATGGGACAAACTAATGAGAAAGTAAATGGATTTCAAAGAAGTTTCATCATTTATGAACAATTTTAGGTCGCGTTGGCATTTTACATCGAAAATTGGTATTTAAAAACAAAAATCATCAGGTTTAAAAGAAGATTTACAATCCTAAACAATTTTTCGTTATGTTACGTTAGTGTCTTTCGTCTAAAATTACTGTTGTTATTAAAAAATCTTTACATTTAGAAGAATATTCACAATATTTCAACAATAATAATTATTAGTATTTTCAATAAAAAATTAGTTTTAAAAAAATATTTACAATTTGTCAACAAATTTAGATTACATGTTAACATTTTTCATAATAAATTGATGATTTTAAACAAAAAACATTAGGTTTAAATGAATATTTACCATATTTGAACAATAATAGCTTATGTTCGTATTTTGGGTCTGAAATGGATATTTTTGATCAAAAATGCAACGTTTTGATTGTCTATATATTGTACAAAAAATTAGATATATTAATTCTGAAGTTAAGACATCAATTTTCATCAATTCTCAAAAATATTTTCCCTGCCTGTCTATTATTGTAGATAATAGTTACTATGAAAAACAAAATTTTTATATTAATTTTAATTTTAATTTAAACATTGCCTGATTTAACTGCGTCATTTAGAAATGTAGTATCACTATCCTTATCTAATCCTCGTGGGATCTGCAAAGTGAGACAAACGAAAGATTGGAAAATTGTACTTAATCTGCGCAAAAGTCTCTTTCATCGAGTTATCATAAGTAAAACTGAACTGTTTCTTATCATATAGTCCAGCAAACTGATTAAGATCCACGATCTAACATAATCTTGATGAGAAAATGCGAACTGTGAAACTTATACAGAAGAGTAAAAGGGCTTCAATTTAAGCAAAGCATTGTCTCATTCTTGTCCGATTATTATCATTTATAATCGTCATAAACTCTTATCTTGTGAATAATAATCACACTGTGTCTTCATATTTAACGCATGTTTGGAATTTTTGGGTGAAATTAATTTTCCTTTTGAAGTGGAGGACTGTTGTACAGGCAGTGGTGTAGTCCTAAAAGAAAAACTAGCCTCGGGGTACTTTCCCCGTTACCAGTTTGAAGGGGGGGGGGGGGGAAAAAATTAAGGTTGGTAACAAGGGGAGAAGGGAAATGGAAAGGAGAAGTGGAAATAACGTTACGAACTTAAATAACATTTAGAACATAAACCAAGTAAGAAAATCCAACTATATTTTTAGGTAAAAGTTCTTTTTTTTTTTAAACTACTATTATATTTTTGGTTCGAAATTCATCTCGTTTGTTTAAAAATTCCATCATTTGGTTGAAAATTTAATTATTTTGTTGAAAATGCAACTAGATTGTTAAAAAAATCATATTTTTTTATCAAAAGTTCAACTACTTTGTTAAAATTTTTTTTTTTTAAGTTGAAGGTTTAGGTCTATGGTTGAAAATAAATGTTTTAAACTGACAATTAAATTATTCTATTCTTGTTAAAAATGTATCTTTTTCAGTCAAAAAATTAACTATTTGGTTAAAAATGTATCTTTTTTAGTTGAATCTTCAACTTTTTTGGTTGACAATTCATATATTTTATTGAAAATTCGTCTTTCTTGGTAGAAATTGAATCTTTTTGGTTGAAAATTTATCCTTATTGGTTAAAAATGCAAATGTTTGGTTAAAATATCAACTGTTACATGCTTCCTTGAGAATTCATCTTTTTTGGTTGAAAAGTCGATTATTTGACTAAAACTAGAACTAATTTAAAAATCTATATTTTTTTCATTAAGGATTCATAATTATAGTTAAAAATTCAACTATTTCATTTAATTGAACTTTTATGTCAAAGATTATACTTTTTTGTACAGAATTCATCTTTTTGGCTTGAAAAATCAACAATTTGGTAGAAAATTAAACTGTTTAATTGAAAAAAAAATTTTTTTGTTGAAAAATCATATTTCTGGGTTGACAATTCAACTTTTTGTAGATGATTAGTATTTTTGGCTTTAAAATTAAATATTTTTGTTGAAAATTTACTTATTTTATTCAAAATTTATATTTTTTGGTAAAACATTAATCTTCTTGGTCGAAAGTGCATCTTTTTGGTTGAAAATTTGACAACTTTCTTGAAAATGAATTTTTTGTTAACATTTTTTTTTTTTTTTAATCTGAAAATTCAACTATTCCATGTTTGGTTTGAAATTTATCCTGTATATTGGATAAGTTAATAATTTGTACTTTTTGATAGAACATTAATCTTCTTGGTCGAAAATTCATCTATCTGGTTCAAAATTTAACAACTTTGTCGAAAATTTCTTTCTTTTGTTTAAGGTTACTTTTTTTCATCCGAGTTTTTATCTGGAAATTTAACTATTCCATTTTTGGTTGAAAGTTTATCATGCGCATTTTATAAGTTAAAAAATCAACTATTTGGTAAAAAATTAATGTATTTTGTTGAAAAGTCGTATTTTTTTTGGATAGAAAATTAATCTTGTTTGTTGAAAATTCAACTTTTTGGTTGATAATTCAATATTTGGTACAAAATTTATATATTTGGTTAAAATTTGTCTTTTTAGATGGAAAATTATTCTTATTTGTTAAAAATTCATCTTCTCCGATTTAAAAGTCCACTGTTTTCTAAAACATTCAACTGTTTTGCTTGAAAACCTTGCTCTTTTGTTGAAAATTCATCATTCATGGTAGAAAAGTCATCTTTCTTGTTCGAAAATGAACCTTTTTGATGAAAATTCAATGGTCTTCTAAAAAATTAGTCTTTTTGATTTGAAAATTTAAATATCTGATTAAGTTTTAATCTTTTTTGTTAGAAACGCAACTTTTTGGTTAAAAATCTAATTATATTTGGAAAATTCAACTATTTTGTTAAAGTCATAATTTTTGGTCGAAAATGCAACTATGTTGTTAAAAATTCATCCTTTTGGATAAAAAATTCACTTTTTTCGTAGAAAAGTCATCCTTCTTGGTTAAAAATTTAACTTTCTTGTTTGAAAAGTAACTTTTTTGTTAAAAATTCAACTTTCATCGAAATAATTAGTCTTTTTGGCTTGATAAATGTACCATTTGGTTGTTAATGCAACTGGTTGGTTGAAAATTATTTTTTTTAATTCGTTTTTTTTTTTGTGATGAAAATTCACCTCTTTCAGTAGGAAATATTTTTTGTTTGAAAATTCAACTATTTTGTTGAAAATGCAATTTATTTCGGCTTGAAATCTTATAAATTTAAAGTTTATCGTATTGAATTCAATAGTTTATCTATATTAATTTTATTTAAAAGCATTTATAAACGTAAAATCCATCTATAGCGAACGGATACGTTACTTTCGGGGGAGGGAAATGTAAGAAAAGCCCAAAATTGGTTACGTGGGTCGTAGTTTATGGATGGCCCATTACTGGAAAAATGTTCTGTGTGACAAGAAAATGGCTTGGTGCCGCCAGGCCTTCAAAAAAAGTACCCAGGCGGCGCCAGGCCTCGACTACACCACTGGGTACAGATGTATCTGAATGTTATCAAAACTTTATCCGTTAGAAGAAATGAAGATAAGAAACAGATCAAAGACTAAAGAAGAGTTTATAGACTGTAGAAAGATAAAAGATCCGAATTTATCCATTTATACCTTCTTGTCCATCTGACCGAACTCCTTTTGACAACTAAAGCAATTCGAAGAGCTGCCATCGTAGTGAATTTCTTTAAAACGTTTGACAGGAAATAAATAGTGATAAGATCTTGCCAAATGTGGTGCTGACACTAATGTGAGTCCGCAAGCTCGACATTCTACTGGCAATTCGCAGTGTTTGCTAAGGCACTGAGGACAAAGATATCCCGTATTTAAAAGCTTGTCCGAGTCTTCCATATTATCAGCATGACTATGAACAGAAAAATAAATTAAAGCGACTGGTTCTTGAATCTAATTTTAAAATAAAAAAATAAAAATTCCATAACGAAACGCACCACATGCAGACAGCCATGGAAGTTTCAGCAATAGACGATTGTAAAGCATGATGAGGAAATCCCATTTTGACTAAAGCGGCGTCCAATCGAGTTGCAGCAGGAGGCGGGTCAATATGTAAATTTAACTGCTCCTTAAAGTGCTTATCATCCAAAACGACACCATGGATGCCTCCTGTCATCGACGCCATGCGTTTACAAATGTGCAATTCCGCTGCGAGCCCAATAACGCTGCACCTGACACCCTCAGTCTTCATCGTCTGTGGGTGATAAATTGTTATCAAAAAGCTTCATTCATCTCTCAAATATCAGTTCATGATCCACTTTCGGTAATCCGATCTAAATTTTAAAAAGCCCACGTGCGAGGGGTTGACCACTCGACTTTTTAGTGTACACCAGATTTCAAGACTTTAAAGATTTCAAAAGTTTTCAAAAGATTTCAACCCACATTTGAGATTTTAAAAGATTTCAAGGGATTTTCAAGGGTTTCAAAAGACTTCACAAATATTTCTACAGATTCCATACAGATTTCAAAAGATTTCACAAAGATTTCTAAAGATTTCAAGGAATTTCAGTTTTGTAGAACATTTCTATTTTTATATAGAAAAAAGAAAATTACATTTGATTTTACACTAGAACACGATATCATTAGCTAAAAATTATATAAAAATTACCAAAACTATGAGAAGGATTTTACACATTTTATGTAAAATTTTATGCATTTGAAAAGTTTTAAAAATATTTCACAGATTTCACAAAGATTGCAAAAGATTTCGAAGATTTCCACAGATTTCAAGGGATTTTAGGGGTTTCAAAAGACTTCACAAAGATTTCACAAAGTTATCTATAGATTTCAAGAGATTTCTATACATTTCAAACAGATTAACATTTTTTTGAAAGATTTCAAGATTTCTCACACATTTTAGAGAGTTCACAAAAATTTCAAAACATTTCTACCATTTCACATAGATATTCACAAATATTCACAAATATTTTTAAAAAATTCGAAGATTTCAAAATATTTCAAGGATTTATAATGCTTTCAAGAAACTTCTACATATTTTACAAAAATTTGAAAAAGTTCACAAAGATTTCAACAGATTCTAAGGGATTTCAGTTTTTAGGCCATTTTTATTTTTATATATAAAAAAAGACTTCTTTTCGACAGATCTCACATAGACTTCAAGGAGTTCACAAAAATTGCAAAAGAATTCAAAATATTTCGAAGATTTAAAGGGATTTTTTACTGGTTTCAAAAGACTTTACAAATATTTCGACAGATTTAAAGGGATTTCTACAGATTTTATACAGATTAAATTTTTTTTTAATTACTTCAAAAGATTTCAAAGAGTTGACAAAGGTTTCAAAAGATTTCAACAGATTTCAAGGGACTTTAACGGATTTCAAACAAGACTTCACAAAGATTTCACAAAGATTTCAAAGAGTTTACAAATATTTATAAATATTTCAAGAGATTTCTGTAGATTTCACATAGATTTCAATGGTACCCAGTTTATACATAGGTACATTGTAACCTTGAAAGATTTTCCAATGGAAAAAATTGACATAGATTTCAAAGATTTCTAAAGATTTCTAGAAATTTTTACAGATTAAAAAAAATATATAACATATATTTTAAACGAGTTCACAAAGATTCCAAAGGATAACGAAGATTTCAAAGGATTTTTTCGGATTTCGAAAGACTTCATAAAATTTCAAAGATTTCAAGAGATTATGAAGATTTCAACAGATTTCAAGGAATTGTTACAGATTTTATAAGAGTTCACAACAATTTTAAAGATTTATTTTATCAGTTAAAAATTATACACCGAATAATAAAAATATAACAAGGATTTGATATATATTATGTAAAATGTATATTGTACGTAACACTCTCTCAAAACGTACTCGTTTCAAACTATATTTATGTTAGAACTTGAAATTCTTAAAATTATGTTTAGTTTTATAAAACATTCAGTTTCTTATTATAATTATGATATTTTGCAGTCTAAGTTTATAATAAAGGATTCCTTAATCCACCGGACAAAATTCTTGCTTCATTCACAGTTTAATAAATCTAAGAATAAACCGTTTTAAATATTTGTCAATAATTATGATTAAAGCTATCAAAATAAACGTTCAAATAGAAACTTAGAATTTTGAACCCAAATATTAAAAATGTCATAATATTTCGAAAGATTTCACGAAGATTTCATTAGAGCTTGTACATCAGTTTTTAAGAATGATATTCCCAAGCCCACGTAACTCACTTCTTCAAAAATATTAAACAAAATCCTTAATCGCTAATGGTAAAAAGGGCGGATCCAGAGAGAGGCGATATTGAGAACCCCGAGATTTGTGAAACCAGATTTAAAATTTTCAAATTTTTATATCAGTTATGTAAAGTACTCATTATGCCCCTTCGCCAAATAGTTGAGTTTTCAACCACGAAAATTAATTTTCTACCATATACTTGACTTTCTATCAAAATCATGAATCTTCGACAAATTTTTTGTTAAGAAAGTAGTTCAACTTTCAACCAAGGAGTTGAATATTAAACCTAAAAAGATGATTTTTTAACAAAAATTATAATAGTTCATATTTTAACAAAAGAATATTTTAATTTTTAGTAACAAAAAATTTAATTTAATCACAAAAGACGAATTTTCAACAAAGTACTTGAATCCACAACTAAAACAGATTAATTTTCAACCAAGTAGTCGAATTGTCTACCAAGAAGTTTAATTTTCTATCAAAAACTCGAATTTTTGACGAACTACATAAATTGTCAAACGAATAGCTGAATTTTTAAACTAAAAAAAAATCAATTTTTAGCCAAAAATGAAATTGTTAAATTTTCATTAAAAAGAAATAATTTCTTTAAAAAACAACTGATCTTTTACAAAACAGTTGCATTTTCTACCACATAGTTGAATTTTCTACTGTATTGCTGAATTTTTAAGTAAAAAATACGAATTTTCTATACAAAATAGTTGAATTTTAATCCCGCGAATATGAAATTTCAATAAAAAAGTTAATTTTCAAACACCTAGTTAAATTTTCAGTTAAAAAAAATTAGTTTTGATGCCAAAAAAGGGAAGTTTCGAGAAAGTAGTTCAATTTTCAACCAGAGATTAATTTTCTACCAAAATTATGAATATTCAACCTAAATAACGAATTTTTAAGAAAGATGTTGAATTTTCAATCTAAAAAGATGAATTTTAAACAAAAAATTAATATTTGATATTTCAACAACAAAATTAATTTTTAATAAAAAACAATTGAATTTAACCACAAAAGACGAATTTTCAACAAACTACTTGAATCCCAAACCAAAATAAGATTATTTTCAACCAAATAGTTGAATTATCAACCAAGAAGATTAATTTTCTAACAAAAAAGACGAATTTTCGACAAACTACATAAATTGTCAAACGAATAGCTGAATTTTTAAACTAAAAAATCAATTTTTAAGCATAAATAAAATTGTTGAATTTTCATTAAAAAGAATTAATTTTGTTTAAAAAACAAGGAATCTTTTACGGAACAGTTGAAATTTTCTACCAAATTGCTGAATTTTTAAGAAAAAAAGACGAATTTTCGATACAAAACAGTTGAATTTTAATCTCGCAATTATGAAATTTCAATACAAAAATTCATTTTTAACCAAACAGTTAAATTTTCAGTTAAATTAATTAATTTTTACTCCAAAAAAAGGGAAGTTTCAAGAAAGTTCAATTTTCAACCAAAGAGAACATTTTTCTACCAAAATTATGATTCTTCAACCAAAATAATAAATGTTTAAGAAAGTAGTTCTATTTTCAACCTATCAAGATGAATTTTCAACAAAAAATATAAGTGGATATTTCAACAAAAAAAAGGGTTTAATTTTTAATAGATAATAATTAAATTAAACGAAAAAGGACGAATTTTCAACAAAGTACTTGAATCCTCAACTAAAACAGATTAATTTTCAATTAAATAGTTGAATTTTCAACCAAGAAGATTAATTTTCTACTCAAAAAAAGTCGAATTTTTAACGAACTACATAAATTATCAACCAAATAGTTGAATTTTTAAACTAAAACATAAATTTTCAACCCAAAATGGAAGCGTTAAATTTTTTGTAAAAAGAATTAATTGTCAATTAAAAAAAAAAAAAACGAATCTTCTACAAAGTAGGAAAATTTTCAACCAAGGAAACATTTGAATTTTCTCCTAACTTGTTGAATTTTCAAGTCAAAAAGACGATTTTCCTACCAAACAGTTGAATTTTCAAACCAAAAATATAAATTGTCAACAAAAAAGTTAATGTTCAAGAAAATAGTCGAATTTTCAAATAAAATTATGAATCTTCCACCAAAAAAATTAATTTTTAATAAAGTAGTTCAACTTTCAACCAAGGAGTTAAATTCTCAACCTGAAAAGATGAATTAAAAAAAAGGTACCGCATGTAAGACAGCAATTTATGCACGACCCCAAATATGCATGTGCTTTCAACTTTTTTTATGAGCGTGAACACTATAATTGAAAAATATAAATAAAGTGGAATTTATCACAATATATATAATTTTAAAAGTTATTGTATATCGTCCTCCCACCGCCTTTCACATACATTTGTCGAAGAAAATTAACAATGGCCCCCTCCGAAAAATTTTCTGGATCCGTCCTTGTATGGTAGTAACAAATAAATTTATTATAGAACCTGATTTTTTATGTGCGTTTTAATCAACGTGAACGTAACTAGTGTCTAAAAAAGAATATAATTCGTACCTGTATGGTTTCACCAATATCTCCCGGGTCGCAGGTGGTGAGCGAACCAATTATCACAACAATTTCTCTCGTCGCATGAGATGGAAGTAATTTTAGAGACTTTAAGGCTAGTTCCATGGAGTTTTGTAATGAAGGTTCACCGGTGAAGCTCGAATTTTTCAAAGCTTTTAATTCCTGGAAAAGATTGAATTAATTTCGTTTTGATAGAAACCCTTTTCCCTCAATTCTAAAAAGACTTTTAAAGAGTAATATTTATTTGGTACTTTGATATGTTTCTTAGGATTTCCTGTTAAGTCGCTTATTTTTTCGGCTCTTTTGTTTCTCGTCACTATAATGCCGATTTGACTTATGGGATTTTGGTAGAAAAATTCTTCGATAAAGTCTTCTAGGAGCTGAAATAATACAGTTTTAATTAATTTTTAACATTTGTTCCTCAATAACAATAACATTTATTTACAGGATTCGAATTTCTCGATGGAACTAAAGAAAGTATAAAAAAATATCATATTTTTACCAAAGAGATGAATTTTGATAAAAAATGTTCAAGTTTTCAAGCTAAAAAGTTGAATGATTTAGAAAACAGTTGACTTTTAAGCCCGAAAAGATTAATTTTCAACAACAAAAACTTAATTTTCAAAGAAATAGTCAAGCTTTCAACCAAACAAATCCATTTACCACCAAATTAATTAATTTTCAAGTAAATAAGACGAATTTTCAACAAAATGGTTGAATTTTTAACCAAATAGTTGAATTTTCAACCTACAAAGATGAATATTCATCCCGAAAAGTTGAATCTTGTACACAAAATTTAATTATCAACCAAGAAATATGATTTTTTCACCTAAAAAAATCAATGTTCTATCCAAAAGGACAAACTTTCAACAAAACAGTTGAATTAAAAAAAAATCGCACTGTATGATTATGGAATTTTCCGTGACTCTAACCCCTTTTCCAGCTCTTTCAGGGCTAACGTTAAGGAAAATTCCGTAACCATAGACAGTGTCAAAAAAAGTAATAATAATTTTCCAACAAATAGGGTAAGAGCATCAATTCTTGACACCTTAGACCTATTATGGGCATGCCAAAAACCGGAGTGAATTTATTTTATTTCGGATACATACTACATTGCACTGAATAATTAATATATGCATTATATGTAAAAATGATAGTAGAATTAAACTAATTGAGGTAAAAAATGCTAAAAAATGTATTATCTTTGAAATCAAATAAGGGTGCCAAGAATTGGTGCTCGTACACTAGTTGAATTTTTAACCATACAGATGCATTTACCACAAAATATTTTAACTTTCAAATATATCGCATGAATTTTCAACAAAATAGTTAAACTTTTAACAAAACGGTTGAATTTTCAACCTACAAAGAAGTTAATTTTCAATCAAGATGATTTTTCTATCTAAAAAGATAAATTTTCAATCCAGAAGTACAAATTTACAAGAAAGCAGTTGAATTTGCAACGATATAATTAAGTTTTCAAACAAACAGTCGAATTTATAACAAAATAATTAAATTTTCAACCAAATGATCAAATTAAAAAAAAAAAACTTTAACCAAATAGTTAAATTTTCTACCTGACAAATTGAATTTCCAACCAAAAAATATTTTGCAATCAAGAAAAAAAAATGTCTGCTAAACTCTTGAATTTTCAAGCTAATAAGACCAATTAGCTACAAAACTGTTTGATGTTTAAAAATAAAATATAAATTTTCGACAATAAAGTTTATTTTAAACCAAATAGTTAAATTTCCACAAAATAGATTAATTTTCAACTAAATTAATGAAACATTGAACAAAAAAAAAAGGTTTTTCAACCAAGTAGTTCAAGTTTCAACGAAATAGTTGAATTCTATACCAAATGGTTAAATTTTCAAGCTAAAAAAGACGAATTAGCTACAATCTGTTTAATGTTTAGCAATAAAATATGAATTTTCAATGAAAAAGTTAATTTTTAAACTAAACACTCACATTTTCAACCAAATAGATGAATTTTTAATTAAAATCATGAATCTTCAAATTAAAAAAATGAATTTTTAAGAAAGTAGTTTAACTTTCAACCAAATAGTTCAATTCTATACCAATTTGTTAAATTTTCAAGCTAAAAATACGAATTAGCTACAAAGCTGTTGAATCTTTAGCAATAAAATATGAATTATCGAAAAAAAAGTTAATTTTCAACCAAATAAATGGATTTTTAGCTAAAATGATGAATCTTTACCCAAAAAGGAATTTTTAACAAAGTAGTTCGAGGTTTCAATGAAATAGTGGAATTCTGTACCTAATTGTTGAATTTTCAAGCCAAAAAAACGAATTTTTCAGAAGATAGTTGCGTTTTCGACCAAAAAAGATGACTTTTAAACAAAATAGTTGAATTTTCAACTAAATAGTAGAATTTATAACCAAAAGAGACTCTTCAACGGAAAAGAATTGACTTTCAACCGAAAATAGGGGAAGTTTCATGAAAACAGGGGAAAAAGAGGAATTTTATAAAAATAGGAAAAAAGGCGAACAGGAGAAAGAGTGCGAAGTCTAAAAAATTGAACTATGTATTAAACAATATCTTTAACGAAAATAGTTTTTTCTTAACTTTATGCGCTTGAAGTTGTGATGATTTGTCATGAATGTGTATTGTGTATTGTATGTATACGTCTTCTCATTTTCAGATTTTTTAAGAAACCCATTGACTATAATATTGTGATTTATATATTTCTCTTTTTTTTAGGTAGAGTAGTTTACTTAGGCATCATTCTTTAATTTTTAATTAAAAAAAAAACTGAAATTTGTCAGAGCGATCAATTTTTTATATCATTTTACTGAAAAAAGTAGCAAAAAAGTAGCCTTGCCTAAATAAGTATTTAAAAAGTCTGGAACTTCAAAACCTGCATTTAAATAATTTATAAATATAAGAAATACTAAAACACTAAGGAAGTATACTTAAAAAAGTGTTTCTAAAAAACGCTTATACCTTTAAAGAGCAAAATATACGAGTAGGATGCAAATCTTCGTTTGTCATTTTTTCGGAACAGTCCAAAATTATATAAATATGTCTCATCATCCCTAATCTGGAGCCACCTTTTCTCTCCAGCTGTCGTTTTCTCTTGGCTTTGAGAATAATATCCGCGACTGAAAATTCCAGGGAGCCATATTCGTCTTCTTTGATCGCCTCCCTAAAAATTATTTTCATTATTTTTTTATTTCTTGTCTTACAGATCAATTGAAGAAAAAATATTGATGAATAGAGAAAATATAGAATTTTTTAGTGAAATGAGTTCATACTATTAATGAAAAACAAACGTGGTAATTACTTAAATTGTCATAACTCATAATTTTAGCTCTGAAAAAATATTTGTTTGCTTAATAATTAATTTCGAATTTCTATGCATCCAAATTTGAATGATTCACTATTATAAATAAGAATTACTTTCAAAGTAGCATTTTTAAATAAGTTTTTGGGAGACTGTATGTGGTGAGTTATTTTTTAAAGGGTGATTTGTTTCATTTTGTAAAAGGAAGGTTTTAAAAATTTTAAACAATAAAAATTATTTTTCAAGAAAACAGTTCCATTCACAAACAAATAGTTGAACTTTCAAGCAAACGAAACGAATTTTTAACCAAATAGTTGAATTTCCAACCTACAAAGAGGAATTTTCAAGCAAATGGTCAATTTTTCAAACAAAAAAGAATTAACTTCAACCACAAACAGTAGCAATTACAACCGAATAGTTAAAATTTCATGCAAAAGGGGCGAATTTTCAATAAAATCGTTAAATTCTCAACAAACAAAAGATGAATGTTTGAAATGGTCGAATTTTTCAACAAAAAATACTGAACTTCAATCAAAATGAGATGCATTTTCAACCAAATAGTTGAATTTTCATGCCAATAAGACTAATTTGTTGTAAGAAATTTGAATTCTTGATCTGAAAGAACGAATTTTCTATCAATAAAAACAAATGTTCAACAAAAAAGATAATATTTCAAAAAAATAAATATTTTTTTAACAAGACAGTTGAATTTATAACAAAAAATTTAAATTTTTAACAAAATAGTTAAATTTTTAACTAAAATGATGAATCGTAAACACAGAAAAATTGAATTTTTATTAAAGAAGTTCAAATTTCAACTAAGTAGATGAATCGTCAATCAAAAACACTCGAATTTAACGAAAAAGATGTATTCTCAACGAAATATATAATAGTTTATAGTTCAAACAGTTGAATTTGCAGACAAAGAGATATAATTTCTACAAAAATAAATAAATGTTTAAACTAAAAAGACGAATTTTCAAAAAAAAAAAGAGTTAAATTTTCAACCAGGAAAGATTTTCCAGTCAAGAGAGAAATAAATTTCAACCAATTTGTGGAATTTTCTAATAAAAAAAGCGAATTATATAAAAAACAATTGAAGTTTCAAACAAAAAGTTAATTTTCAACAATATAGTTGAATTTTCTACGAAAATGAGAGAATTTTCAACAAAACAGTTGAATTTTCAACCTGAAAATACGACATTTCAACAAAACAGTTCATTTTCAATCCAATAGTTGAACTTTAAACTTAAAACGATCAATTTTCAACAAAAGAGATGAATCTTCAACTAATAACATGAATTGTTAATAATTAGTTTAACTCTCAAACAAGTAGTAGAATTTTTAATAACAATGATTAATTTTCTACCAAATCATACGAATTTACAAACAAAATACAAAAATTTTAAACAACAAGAAAATGAATTTGCAATCAAACGGTTGATTTTTTAATCCAAAAAGACGAATTTTCTACAAATCAGCCAAATTTTCAACCCGAAAATATGAAGTTTCAACAAAAAAGTTAATTTTCAACCAACTAGTTGAATTTCAATCTAAAAACGATTCATTTTCTACCAAAGGGATGAACCTTTAACTAATAAAAAGACATTTTAAAGAAGAAAGTTTAACTTTCAAACAAGTAGTTGAATTTTCAATAACGAGTATTAATTTTCTACCAAAAAATACGAATTTAAAATAAATCAATTTTTAACAACAAAAAAAAGTTATTTTTTTCAAAAAACAGTTCATTTTTAAGACAAAAATACGAATTTTCTACAAATCAGTTGAATTTTCAACACGAAAATATGAAGTTTCAACAAAAAAGTTCATTTTCAACCAAATGATTTAATTTTAAACTAAAAATGATCAACCTTTAACCAATTAGTTGAATTTTCAACAACGAAGATTAATTTTCTACAGAAAAATACGAATTTACGATAAAATACATCAATTTCGAATAAAAAAAAAAGCAATTTTCAACAAAACAGTTGATTATTTAAGCGAAAAAGACGAGTTTTCTACAAATCAATTGAATTTTCAACCCAAAAATATGAAGTTTCAACAAAAAAGTTCATTTTCAACCAACTAGTTGAATTTTAATCTACATAAAATTTAATTTAACTTCCAAACAAGTAGTTGAATTTTCAATAACGAGGATTAATTTTCTACAAAAAAAAATACGAATGTACAACAAAATACAACCAAAGAAAAGGATTTCTCAACAAAATACTTGAATCTTCAACCATAAAATAAATGTTTAACAAAGTAGTTCATCTGTTAACCATGTATTTGAATTTTCAACTAACAAAATATGCATTCACAATGAAAAATTTAATAATTTAATTTTCAATTAAAAACAATAAATTTTTAGCCAAAAATGGACTGTTAGATTTTTAGTTAAGAAAATCAATTTTCAATAAAGTAGTTCAATCTTTAACCAATAAATAATAGAATTTGTAACCCCTCCTGGCAGTCTGATATAATTTTTGAACGGAATATATAATTTGTCAATTTTTTTCAGCAAAAATCGATGCAAGAAAAACGGATGAAAAAATTGCCATAATAGTGTAAACAAACTATTCTGATACTTACCATGTTTTTTCATAACCAGTCTCCCAGCGATATTCCTTTTCATCTTCTTCATCAGCCATTGTTACTATCACTTTTCACAAATTTATTTTCTGATGTATAATATTTCGATCCGAAATATTATGAAAATCAAAAATTATATGCACAATAAGTTAGGTTAAACTCTCTATTTGCCTGATTTGATTAACTATTTGTTAATTGAAATTACCCCTACACCTAAAGAATCACCTAATTATCTCACAAATGTCTGCTTTATTTTTACAATCGAAAATCTCTCTCTGTTTTTTACTATTTCTTTTTCAAAAATAGTGTTTCGAAAAATGTCAAAAGCACATTTGAGTGAGTGCGGTCATCCACCCACATCTAATTAAAAAAAGATACAGTATACATATATAATATATATATATATTAAATAGGAATGCATAATCTACACAAACAAATCTTCCAATCACAATCATTCTTTAAAAACGCTCCCCCCCAATTCGCTATTCGATCAATATTTCGTGTCATTTTATTGGTTCCCGGATTTACTATTACCCCCCACACCATCAAACAATTAGCCCCTCTAAACCAATCATTGTTCTTGAAATTCTCTAGCGTCCAACAGTGCTTTTTCTCGTCTGCTTAATCCGGTTTCCTTTCGCGGCAAAATTCAAACCAGAAATAATAGCCTGTAAATGAACTTCTGAAAACAGTCATTTTTCTTTTCAAATACTCCAACAACTCATCTTTTCACCCTCAAAATAAGTCACTTCATCTTAATAAATACTTTTCTGATCCCAGAATAACGTATTTGCCCTTTTTTAGAGCTCGAAGCAGAAAATATTTCTTCCCGCCAAAAGCTGCCGCAGCGGGCGTATAAGCGGATTCAATGGCGCCACTGTCGCTGGACGCGATCGCTGTTTTCATCTCGTCCCGTGCGGTGACGACAAATTTTCCTTGTCGCAGAAATCGGATCTTGCCAAAGTTTTATCGCGACCAAATTACCACTTTTTCAGTAAATTGCCAGGGTTGCAGGAACTCGATTGGAAAAGTGTGTTTGGAAACTACTTGTGAAAAACAGGAAGTCGACGAGAGTGAAGTAGTTTCGTGTCAGAGCCATCTTGACGAGCTTCGGCTTTTTCGGCTTGGTCGTGTTGAAGACAGAACGGCGGCAATGGCATCGTTCCAAGAAATATCGGATTGTACAGAACGAACGCAACCTTTGTAGTCACCGTGGCTCGATCCCTTTCGAAAATTGAAAGTAGCGATCGCCCCATCAACGCAAGATTGCCAGATTTGTGAGTTTTTTGTTTATATTTTATGCTTCTGGCCGCGTTCAGAACGGCTCCATGCGTTCCTCTTTCTCGTTCGCCCATCTTTCTGTGCCTTTGTCTGTCTCTTTCTTAAACGCATTTTACCATTTATGCGGGAACTCGTCATTCAAACAACAATATTCAATTATCAAAATTTCGTGCCAATATACTTCGCCGGGCTGTTTCACGATTTTTTTTATCTTGCTTTTTTCCTGCAAACGCCTCCAGTGGTTTCGGCGTCGATTGACATTTTGCGATTCTCCTTTTTTCGTTCCACGTGTTTTTTGGGGTTTGAATCAAATTGGTTATTTTGTTTCCGGGTTTCTATTTGGAGGGTTTAGATGTTCGGTTTAATGCATTTAATCGTTTTTTTAGTGACAAGTATTTTACTATGTAAATTTTAGATTTGGATAATTTATAATTTATGAAGTGGAACGGGCTTTGTCAGGAATATTTTACCGGTGCGGGGAATAATTGATGTAAATTAAGTCAGTTGGAATTATTATAATTTCGCTGCTTTGGTTCCTGGTTTTTAGGTTAGGTTAGAAAAATACATTTTTGTGCTCTTGTATGAAAATCTTTGTTTATACAATAACATTACTGCTGAAAGGTGCAAAAACTATTGTTCTTTCATGTTATATACACGTCAAACGAAAATCGTTTTATAGTTTTAAAACGGGGGTTGCCTAAATTTCTTTAATTAATTCTTTTTAAAGAATTTCATCAAGTTTTTATTCGAATAATTATTAAAACTTGAAGAAAAATGGTTTCAATCTATTTTAAAGGAGAGCGTGCACATCTTCATGTGCGACAATTGTGCGAGGAGTGGTGTCACGTAATATGTGCAGTGTGCACTATCTCAAGGAAGTTTTTTCATTTTTTGCAAAGATATTTCATCATCTTTTTGTTCAAAGTAAAAATGTTTGGATCATTTCCAAATTACAGAAATTTTATATTGTAATTGTTCAATAAACGTTTTGGTTTTTCATAATTGGTAAGAGACAATTAAAAAAATGTGCTACTTAAGTTGTTTTTAATCTATTGGTTCCGAATAAGGGATTCGATGTTCAATTTTTCAAAAGCATTTTATAGGTATAGAAAAAAGAATACAGTATGTCTACTCTACCTGGGAAATTTGAAATTGTCAGTAACTTTTTCTAAGTCAGGAAATTTTTTCGAGAGCGTGCTTAATTTTTTTTTATTGCAATATAAACTTAAATAACAATGTTTCTTCATTTGTAAAAGTAGTTTTATATTACTGTATTTATTTTGTTAAAAATTCGTTCTTTTTTGGGGTTGCAAATTAATTTTTAACTGAAAATTTAACCCTTTTATTTTTGTTGAAAATTGATCGTTTTTAGTTGAAAAGTCAAGTATCTGCTTAAAAATTTATCTTTTTACTTAAAAATTATTTTTGTTTTGTTTGAAAATTCATCTTCATAATTGAAATATGTGCTATTTTGTTGAATATTAATATTTTTCTATTTGAAAATTCATCACTTTGAGAATGTAACAATTTTGTTTGAAAGTAGTTTGTTTTTGGTTGATTTTTTTTTCAACTAAATATAATTATTCCGATTGAATATTCCATCATTTTAGTTAAAAATTCATCTTTTTGGTTTAATATTAAACTATTATAATTAAAAATTTATCATTTTAGTTGCAAATTCATCAGTTTGCTTAAAAATGTAACCATTTTTTTGAAATAATTGTTTTCTGGTTGAAATTTTTTTCAGTGAAAATGTAACTATTCCAATTGAGTATTCCAACATTTTTATTGAAAATTCATCTCTGATTGAACCTTAATATTTAGTTGTAAATTCATCTTTTTGGTACAAATGAATCTTTTTGGTTAAAAATTCAATTATTTAGTTAAAAATTGGTTATTTTTTCACTTGAAAACTCGTCTTTCTTTAGTTTTCTTGCTTGAAAATTCAACTATTTTTTTGAAAATCTTTTTATGTGAAAATTCGTCTATTTCGGTAAAAATGAATCTTTGTGGTTGAAAATTCATTTACTTTGTTGAAAATTTGTTTCTGTTTCTAGTTGAAAATTCATCGTCTTTGGTAAAAATGTATCTTTTTTTTTTGAAGTTCGGGTTTTTTTTTAGTTGAAAATTTGTCTTTTTCGGTAAAAATAAATATTCTTGGCTGAAAATTAATCTTTTTGGTTGAAAATTGAACTATTCCAGTTACGGACTCATCATTTTTAGTTGAAAATGCACCTATTTCAGTTGAAGATTCATCATTTTAGTTGGAAACTCATTAATTTAGTAGACTTTTTTTTTACTTAAAATTGAACTATTCCAGTTTTTGTTTAAAATTGATCTTTTTTAGTTCAAAATTTAACTATTTCCTTGAAAATTGATGAACATATTTTGATGAAAAATCGTCGTTTTTTGGTAGATATTCTTCTTCTTGTTTGAAGATTCATCGTTTTGGTTGAAAATGTACCTTTTTGGTAAAAAAATTCATGTATTTCAGTTGACGATTCATAATTTTAGTTTAAAATTCATCACTTTGGTTGAAAATTTGTAGTTTTTTTGTGGAAAATTAATTTTTATAACTGAAAATTTAACTATTCCATTTTTTGTTGAAAATTTATTTTTATTCCTAAATTAAGCTATTTGTTTGAAAATAAATCTTTTTTAATTGAATATTCAACTGATTGGTTAGGAATTCACTTATTTTGTTGAAAAATCTTTTTTTTTTTTTAGAAAATTCACCTTTTTGGTTGAAAAATCAACTATTTAGTTAAAAATTCATCTATCTTGTTGAAGATGCAATATTTTTACTTGAAAATTTAAGAAAGTATAAGAAAATAAAAAAAAAAGTTTGTTTGAATTATTATTCAAATTCAACAAATGATCATTTTTTAGTATAATACTATTTAATTGCTCGATGGTGCTGATATATTTAAGAATGTCTCGTGATATAATTGTCTAAATTTTCTAAATTAAAGTTATTAATTGAATCCCTAGAAATTGACATTTCGAATGGTTCCGTACTATGAAAAATTGTAGCTGGAAAAAAACTTGAAGATACCTGGAAAAACCGTCGAAATTGTCAGGAAATTTTTTTCCAGGATTTTAGTAGATACCCTGGAATATCTTAATTATATTTTAAGTTTAAAACTTTTGAAAGGAAAGGAACTCTATATTCCATATTTTAGGATATTTCATTAAAAGTATTATTGTGTGATATAATAATTTGAACTTCTATTTAAATTTGTGTTTTAGAGTACAGAAACACCCAGGATCATCGTGAATAAATTGTACAAACACAATGGCAGAAGGCGGTGGCCCTTCAGCCATTCATATTAATCCGAAAACAATCAAAGGTAAATTATATTTATAGTTATTTTTACTAATAATTTAATGATTCTATTCTTTTTATTGTTTATTCGAGAATTAGAGAAGAAAATCTTATTGTCTCACGTATGATACCATCGAAGATAATAATATTTTATTATATGTGCGATTTAAACAAAGTTCTTTAATGGCGGATATAATTAAAAAGCCATTTAACATAATTTAAATATATAAAATTTCTCATAAGAAGATTATTTCTTCTTTTCTACATGTAGAAATAAATGTAAAATCTTTTCCCTGTTTTCCTCTCTTTCGTGAAAAAAAAATTATGTACCCATTTCCACCTTTTTGAGCTCCTTTTGCGCTGTGATCCTTGCTATTAGATAATTTTATGTTAATATTGTTTCTCATTCTTGCAATTATACACAATTATGATTTTTTTGTTTAATTTCTAAGGAATTTCTCAATGTATTATTTGAATTAAAATGAAACTTTCCATTTTATCAGCTGCGCAAGAAGACATGGGAAGACTAGATGTTTTAGTCTGTGGACAATGCCACTCTGCTTTTCACTTCATCGAAGAATTTCAGGATCATCGGACCAGGGAAGGAGCCTGTTCTAAAGTTTCTCAATTTCGAGAAAACACTAACGTAAGTTTCTGTCATCTCTTCTGTAATTTATTATTATAGATTTGTATAAAATATCAGGGTGTCAATATGACTGGGAATTTTGTTCACCGGGAAAAAACCGGAAATTTGATTCATTGACCGGGATTTCTCTCTCGAATGTACTAATATGCAAATTAAAAGTGGTTTCATATATTTTATTACTTTAATTCCGAGTTGTAACTTTAATGTTTAGCAATATTTGACTGTTCATTTGAAATTAGCAATTATAAATCAAGTATTAAAAACTGTACAATTTGAAACTGCATTTTTGGAAATAGCCTTGACATTTTTTTGATTCATTCTTCAAATTAGAGCATTGAACATTTTTTAAACCGAAATCTTCAAACTGTTGGATTTGGAAAATTGGAAATTTTGCAGTTTAACGTCATTTAATTTAAAATTGTTCAATTGAAAAGTGTTAAAATCTTCTATTTTATACGTGTGAATTATTCAGCGTTTGAATTAAAAAATTTTAAACTTCTATTTTAAAAGTTTAAAATTCAAGAGTTCCATTTTTAGTATTCTAATTTGAAGTTCGAATTTTTTAGTTTCGATGACTGTATACAATTTTGTGATCCGTAAATGACGGGGGATTATAGTGGTTATATATAGTAATATTCGAAATGAAAGATGATTTTATATATTTTATTACTATAATTCAGAGTTGGAATAGGGAATTTTCCAAAAGAATTACAATTCTGACCTCGAATAGTAAATTTTCTAAAAGAATAATAATTCTGAGTTGGGTCAGGGGATTTTATTAATGAATTATAATTTTGCCTTTAAATAAGGAATTTTCTAAAAGATCATAATTCTAATTTGGGACAGGGAATAAATCAAAGAAATTTTTTAAAAATCATGCAAATAATTACAATTATCCTGACTTTGAACAGAAAAATTTCGAAAAGAATGATAATTCTAAGTTGTGACATGGAATTTCGGTATAGAAGTAATATAATATATTTTTTTAAATCCCGTAAAGAATTGTAATTTTGTCCTGGAATAGTTATTTTTTTGACATGGAACGGTTAATTTTAGAAAATAATTTTTATGCAGATTTGCAAAAACAATGCCTATTCCAAATCAGTTTTTTTTTTAAATTTAAAAATTCGTATTTTTGCAAATAAAAATTTGCTTTGGAATTCTGACTTAGAACATGAAATTTCCGTAAAGCCTTATAGTTTAGACTTAAGGACTGGGAAATCGGAAAACCCCCGGAAATTTTATTCTTATGTCGAAAAGTCTATTTTTGTCTCCATTATCTTTTTATTGTTTAGTCGAGAATTAGTTCTTTTAATATTAATCATATCGGTTAAAATTTGTTCTCATAAATAGATTGAAAGCTATCTGAATTGTATATAAAATGAACGGAATGAATACATTTTTGTTAATTTTTAAAGAAGTTATTGCATAAATAGTTCAGATTTTTTTTTTAATTTCAATAAAATATAATATAATAAACATTTTACAACGTTGGAACAAAAAATTTGGAAAAATTCGATATATTTTTGTTATATTCAATAATTGTGATAAGCTCGTGCAATTTCATTTAAATTTTAATAAAACACTGGAATTTTCGCAATTTTTTCTTTAAAAGTTCACAAAATGATTTCATCTAGGCTCATTTTATTGAGAATACCGATAGCCTTCAACATATTTAAGAGAGAAAAATTTAACTCTCATGTAATTAACAATGTTTAGTTTTATAGTTATAGTTTATATAGTTTCGATTTAAATTAATCACTTTAGTCTGTAATTGATGATAAGTTTGGCACGTGTAAATAAATAATTGCCAAATTAGAAAAGGACATCTTTAAATTGGTCGGGCGCGCAAAGGATGTGATTGAGAAAAATGCAGGAATTTAAAATTGGTTGATCACTAGACACCCTGATAATTCTTTTAGGAAATTCTCTGTTTCAAATCAGAATTATAATTCTTATGACGAAAAATTATCTGATGTTCCAACTAAGAATTACAATGCTTTTCCAAAATTCACTGTTCCAAGTGAGATATTTTTGAAGTCATTCAAATCCTTTGAACTCTTTTAAATTGACCGAAAGATGACTGAATTTCAAATCATCCTTTGGGCAGATACCCTGAATATCCGTAATCTTTTATTCATTTATTGTGTTTTTACCATATCTTCAGAATGACCAAAAAGCGCAGTTGTGGGCCTTCTTGCTCTGGAAGGACTCGCAGATTAACCAAGGGGCAAACAAGGATGCATCTAATTCCTGGAAGTTGTATCAGCAGTGGTGCAAAATGGAGATCCACATTAGGAATGCTTGGATTATGGCAGGAAAAACTATTCAGACTTTCACCAAGATCAACAATACAAAAATGCATGACATCGCACGCCAAGCACAACTCAGCGCATCAGATGGTAATTATGCTACTTTGCAAAATATCCATTTAAAAACTAAAACAGAGCTAAAGAACTAACGTTTTTATAATTTTAGGCTCGAAAAACATTGTAGTTCGCAAAATAATCAGAAATGGTCAGCCGGAAGATGCAGAAAGAAAAGGAGAGATTGTAAAACAGCCGGAAACCAAAATTCAAAAGATGGATGTTGTAGAGTCTGAACAGAACAAAGATAAGAAGAACAAATTGGTACCATCGGTTAAACCCAAGGTAGTGCTTCGAAATATAAGTTTTATTAATTTCAAGTTGAGTTTGATACTAATTTATTAATTATGCCTCTTCTAGTCTAAAGCGCCAAAGAGCCCAGGTGATAACGAACCCAGCGATGAGGAATATGTAGTAGAAAAAATTCTCGCAAAGCGACTAAACCCGAAGAAAAGATGCTACGAATACCTTTTGAAATGGGATGGTTATGCACAGTGAGTATCTTTTTTTTTTGTTAGCTCAGTTTTCAATAACTGTAGGACGTCAAATTAAAAATAATACACATTTTTCCCTCCCTTATAGCGAGTTCAATACTTGGGAACCGATTGAAAGCGTTTCAACCTGCAAGTTTTTACTTGAGGAATTCGAAAGGAATCTCGCGAAGCAAAAAGAACTCAAGGCGGCACAAGCAGTGCAACAAGCGCAAAAACTTAACAGATCCGCTGCTGCAACCGCGTCCCCGCAGAAAACTCTCATCAAGGCCGAAAACGTGAAACCTGGCCCTAGTTCGGCAGCTCAAGCTGGGTGAGAATCCGACTTTTAAGGAATATTAAATAAATAAGATAATTTCTTGGCATTGTATTTTATATGTTCATGGATTTATCACATGTTTTAGAAGACCAATGCGATCAAGCAAGACAAAGGCGATGGATCAAGTGAAACAGTGGTGCGGATCCATGAAAGACGAAGATGGTGAAGGTAAGTTTGATATTTGAGTTTTATAGTTGATATTTGAGTTATTTTCGTCAATACAGCAGTATACACCAATTATTAAAAAGCGTTTCGATATTTTATTTCTTTCAGTTTGTTCACCAAACGAACAATAAACAAGGCTTCATTGTCGAGAATGGCGATAGTATAAGTGATGTTGTTCGCAATTTTTGTTTATATTTTGAAATCTTTAAAGTCTTTGAAATATTGAAATTCGGCGTACACTTAAATTCGTAAATTAGTATTTCATCTGAAATTGTGAATATCTAAAAAAAAATTTCTAAACGGAAAGATTTCTTTAAAAAAAATATATATATATAAAACCTGTAATTATGATTTGGAAGAGATATCTGTAATTCTGAATTCGAAAAGGGAATTTTCTAAAAGAATTATAGTTCTGACTAAACAGAGAATTTTGGAAAAGAAGGATAATTTGGAGTTTGTGCAGGGAATTTTCCAAAAGAATGATAATTCTGAGTTATGCATGTATTTAAAAAAAGAAGTAAAATGAAGTTCTGACTAGGAGCAGTGAATTTTCAAGAAAATTTATAATTTTTAGTTGGAACAGGAAATATTACAAAGCAAAATTCTGAACTAGATGGATCAGTAAATTTTCCAAAAGAATTATGATTCTGATTCGGAACAGGGAATGTTGGAGAAGAATTATGATTCTGACATGGAATTTTCCAAAAGAATACCAATTTTGAGTTTGGGCATCGACATGAGAATATCCAAATATTTTTGGTTGAAAGTTAATTATTTTTAAATTAACAATCTGTTATAATTTTGGTTCAGAATTCATCTCTTTTGGTTGAAAATCTTACTATCTCCTTGAAAATTGAATTATTTTGTTAAAAAATTATCTTTTCGGTTGAAAATTTAACTGTTTTAAAATCATTCGCCTTGTTTTATAGCAAATTCGTCCTACTGGATTGAAAACTCTTTTGGCTGAAAGTGAATTCATTTTAATTGAATAGACTATTCTATTTTTTTGTTCAAAATTAATCTCTTTTTGTGTAGAATTTAATTATTTTGTTGAAAAGTCAACTATTTTCTTTAAAAAAATATTGAAGAAAAAAGAACATTTTTTGTTTCAAAATTCAACTGTCTTGTTAAAAATTGGAACTACTTTGCCAAAAATGTATTTTTTGTGTATAGAAGATTCATCACTTTTTGAGAATTTAGATAGAATTTCTTTAGTTTGAAAATTCGTCTCTTTCAGTTGCGGATTCAATTATTTTGTAGCAGTTGAACTATTTTGTTGAAAATTCCACTGTTTTATAGTAAACTCGTATTTCTGGCTTTAAATTTGAATAGTTTGGTAGAAAATTTGTTTTTGTGTTAAAAATTAATGTTTTCGGGTAAAAAATTCGACTGTTTTGTAGAAAATTCGTCTTAATGTCTTAAAAATTCATCTTTCTGGGTTGAAAATTTAACTATTTTTGTTGTTCTTTGTTGAGGTGGAAAATATTACTGTTTTGTAAAATCTTACGTCTTTTTGGCTGGAAAGCTCAAAAATTGGGGGTTTTTTTTTTAGAAAATAAAATATATTTTGACAAGAAATCTTAGGAATGTGGTACCTAGATAAATATAATTTTTAAGAATTCCATTGTCCAATTATTCACCTATTTTCGTGAAAAGACGCCCTATTTTCCCTGGTTTGAGAGCATTATTGACTGTGAAGTCTAATTTTAATTTACTCATTGTTGAGAAAGATAAGCATACAACTTAGTGATCAAATATATAGAGAAAAAACTTTCTTATTTCAGCCATATCAAGCAAAAGAAAAGGCCAGTTTTCGGACAGTGATTCCGACAACAGTCCAGTAAAGCGTTCAAGAGGCGACACAGCTAGTGACGACGAGGACTGGACCGCTGACTCCGAAGAAGAGAGAATAACAGGTCGAAGTGATGTTATTCAACGCGCCTTTAATCGCGCCAATGCCCAATCAAATGGATCCAATCGACCACTTGTCTCCAGTTCTGATTTATCTACATCGCTAAACGAAAGCATGAAATCCAATCAGCCAGTTTTAGTTGCAAATGCCAAGGGAGTCGTGAAAGTGGACCCAAAGCAAGTGCCGAATCTTTCATCGGGTGTCTACGTAATGTCCAGAAAGGACGGGATAATCAAATTGGATTCTTCCCCTGGTGGTAATAAGGTGGGCACCAAACTCGGATCGCCGATGACGCAGAGTGTTATGATGGTTCAGAGTCGAGACGCTGCTGGAAATATTGTGAGGAAGCAAGTGATCACCACCACCCAGGCCAACTCTGTGACTCCTCTTAAAGTCATGTCCAAGGATGGAAACCAAGTTTTCACCCAGATGAAGGTCGCTACGAAAGTTACGCCGGCAAAGCAAGGCACCGTCTTGTCTCCGAAGACCGAGCCGATCAAGATTCAGCCGAAACCTGACCCGAGCCAAATGCAGCAGATACATGTCGTCACTGCTGTTCCTTCGCCGATTGCGCTACAACCGAGAATTACGACAGGTAAGGATTCTTCATTTTGAACATCATACTCTTTCTCCTATTTCCCTTTTTTAAAGAATTCCTGTTTTTCCCACCTGTTTCCAAGAAACTTCACCCTTTTCCTCGTTTTTCGCTGAAATACGAACTGAATTATTACAACTCAACAACAAAAAATCCAACTATTTTTGGTTAAAAGTGAACTCTTTTAAATGGAAGATTCTACTATTTAGTCAAAAATTGAATTATTTTTGCAAAATGTCATCTTTTTTGGTTGAAAATGAAACTACTTGGTCGAAAGTTGAAGTACTTTGTTAAAAATTCTTTTTATTGTTTGAAGATTTAACCGTTCTGTTGAAAATTCATTTTTTGTTGGTTCAAAATTAATTTTTTCAGCCGAAAATTGAACTATTTTATTTTTAGCTGAAAATTGATCATCTTTTTTGGTTACAAATTTAAATACTTGTTTTAAACTTACGTAACTTTATTAAAAATTATTATTCTTTTTTACTAAAATTTAACTATTCCAGTTTTGGTTGAAAATTCATCTTTTTTAGTTGAAAATTCAACTATTTGATTGCACATTCATGTATTTTGTTGAAAATTCGACCTTCTTTTTAGGAAATAATTCTTCTTGATTAAAAATTCAACTACTTGGTTGAAAATTAAACTACTTTGTTAAAAGTTTATTTCATTTGATGAAAATTCATCTCTTTGGTTGAAAATTCAACTAGTTTTGGTTGAAATTGATGTCTTTTTAATTGAAAATCTACTGTTATATTTTTGGTTCAAAATTAAGCTCTTTTGATTAAAAATTCTATTATTATGTGGAAAATTCGAATAATTGTTTAAAAAGTCACATTTTTTTAGCAAAAATGCAATTAATTGATCGAAAGTTGACATACTTTGTTAAAAATTGATTTTATTGGTTGAAGATTTAACCATTCTGTTGAAAATTAGGTTTTTTTGTTGAATATTAATTTTTTCAAAATTGAAATAGAACTTCCATTTTTTGCTGGAAATATATTTTTTCGTTAAAATTTTGTCCTTGGTAGAAAATGATTCTTTTTGATTAAAAATTTAACTACTTGGTTGAAAAATGAACTAATTTGTTTCAAATTCATTTAATTGGATGAAAATTCATCTTTTTTTAATAAAAATTCATCTGTATTTGGTTGAAAATTCAACTATTTTCGATTGAAAGATAATTTTTTAAATTTGATAGGTCTACTATTATATTTTTGCTTCAAAATTAATCTCTTTTGGTTAAAAATTCTACTATTAGGTTGAAAATTCGACTAATTTGTTAAGTCATCTTCTTTGGTCGAAAATGCAGTTACGTGGTCGTAAGTTGAAGTACCTTGTTAAAAATTCATTTTATTGGTTGAAGATTTAGCAATTCTGCTGAAAAATGTTTTTTTTTCAAAAGTAATGCTTTCAGCTGAAAATTTCACTATACCATTTTTGGCTGAAAATTGATTGTTTTTATTGATAAATTCCACAATTAAATTTTTATTGAGAATTCACCTTTTTGGTTGAAAATTCAACTTCTTGGTTAAAAGTTAAGTTACTTTGTTAAATATTCATTTTATTGGTTGAAGATTTAACTATTTTGCTGGAAATTCATTTTTTTAATGAAAATTTAACTATTTCATTTTTTGTTGAAAATAGATCCTTTTTTGTTGAAAATTCAACTATGGGGTTGATGAAAATTCATTTATTTTGTTGAGAATTCGTCCTTCTGGGTAGAAAAATATTCTTCTTGATTAAACATTCAACTACTTGGTTGAAAATTGAACTAATTTGTTAAAAATTTATTTCATTAGATCAAGACTAATTTTGTTGTTGAAAATTCATTTTATTGTTTAAAAATTCAACCATTATATTCAAAATTCGTTTTTTTGTTCCTTGAAAATCAATTTTTTCAACTCAAATTTGCCAATTCCATTTTTGCTGAAAATTAATCGTTTTTAGTTAAAAATTCCACTATTAAATTTTTCATTAAAAATTCAACTATTAAATTTGTCATTAAAAATTCAACTATTTGGTTGAAAATTCGTCCTTGGTAGAAAATTATTGTTCAAATTTTGTTTAAAGAGTTGATCGTTTTTAAATGCAAATTAACTTTTTGGTTGAAAAATTATATTATTGTGTTGAAAATTCAACTACTTGGTTGAAAGTGAGGTTACTTTGTTGAAAATTAATTTTACTTCTTAAAGATTTAACTATTTTGCTGGAAATTACGTGCTTCTTTTTGCGAATTCAACTAATTCGGTTGAAAATTTATGTATTTTGTTGAAAATTCGTCCTTGGTAGAAAATTATTTTTCTTTGTTTAAAATTCAATTCCTTGGTTGAAAATAGAAAATTCGTTTTGTTTTTGTTGAAAATCAATTTTTTAAGCCGCAAAAGTTTAGCTGTTCAAATTTTGTTCAAAAATTGATCGTTTTTGATTGAAAATTAACTTTTTGGTTGAAAATTTTACTGTTTTGTTGATCTATTCAAAATTCAAAATCAACTGTTTTTTTTTAAATTTTTTTCGACTTGAAGATTTAACTGTTTCATTAAAAATGCAACTTTTTTGGTTGAAATGTATTATTTTTTGTTTGACTGCATTTCTTTAAAAATAGATACGGAATTTTTTCTGAAGTAGACCTGGGAAACTTAGAAAATTCACGGCATCTTGAAACGGGTCTTCTGTAGCAACCCTGGAATATTCTTGCTCTTTCCACTGGCAAAAAAATCCCAATTAAAAATACATAAACACCTTTTTTCTGGTAAATACACTCTCTGAAACCATTGAAACGTTTTAAAAATGTTTTAAAGAGTATAAAAATGGCAAAACTTAAACATGTAAGGCTTTAGTCCCAAAGGAAACTAAAGGCAAAATTTTACCCTAAAAAGTGTTAGGAACGAGTTCATCTCAACCGTGGTAAATAAATACAAAACATTCGCATCGTCAATCAGCGGAAAAAAATTCATCGGCAGCGTGGCCGAGTGGTCTAAGGCGCTGGTTTTAGGCACCAGTCCGAAAGGGCGTGGGTTCGAATCCCACCGCTGTCAAAATTTTTTTATATACAGTTTTAGATTGAAAATAGAAACCTTTTTTATTTTATGAATGATATTTCGTAAATTAATTTGCAAAATATACTTCAAAATATTTATTTTATTATTTATTTATTAGAATAAATATTTTTTGTTAATATTTTCATTTTTACGGAAGTTTTTCTTTTCTATTTGCAAGATAGTATTGCAGTCTGAGTTAAGAAGTAAAAAAAAATATATTTTTATTGTATATAAAATTATTATTTTTATTACTAATTTCTTGAAAAACTGAGTCCGAAAAAAATTCATTATTTATGATAAGACCTCTCGCGTAATTTATTGAAATTAATTTCAAATAAACGTATCTGTTCGATTGAAAAACATTAATAATTACAAAGAAAATTATAAATAAATTGATGGGTAACATAAATTTATATTTCTAATATTTTTAGTTTCTTCTAATATAGAGAAAATGAACCTTCTCCGGACACGTATCCGTGATCGGACGATTATTTATTTTCTCTTAACCAAATTATTCTAATGCTGTATAAAAGTTCAAAGATATTGGTATTTATTTTCTAATCGATTTTTGACAATTCGGGAAATTTAATACTTTTTTTATGGCCTTCCGAAAGAGGTATTTTACCTTAAAATCGTTCTATTATAATATATTATATCCTATTCTTTTCGTTGTTGCTGTTCTTCAAACCCATATTTCTATAGAGGAAGTTTTGTTTTTCATTCAAATTGATTCAGAAGTTTAAACAAACAAACTTTGTAAAACTTCTAAGGGAAAAAGTGCCCAGAATTAAGCTTGATTTTTGCCTTTTTCTGTTGATTTTAATTCTAAAAAATCGTCCTAGCAAAAATTACTTTTTATCTGTAATCTTCAATTTTAAATTTTCTTTTTGGGATTGTGAAAAAGTTATGGGAAACATAGACAAGTCATGGAATTTTTTAAAAGCAACTGGAATTTTTTTAGTTCGCACCTATAGTCTTAGCGATTATTTTAGTACTTCACGGCAAATGTTTAATTTACGAATTCATACGGATTGATTGTTTTACTAATAAGAATAATATTATTATAATATATCCAGACTTGTAAGAAATGTTATAGTAATATTAAGAGAATTGTTTAGAATCCAATAATTGTTGGAAAAATCCTTTACATTTTCATTAATTAATAATTGTATAAGAAATTCTTGTTATACTAGTCTTCTATCAGTAGAATGTTTTGAAATATAATATAATAATAATATAAAATTAAATAAACAATCATTCTTTAATTGTAAAAGTAGATTTATATTACTGTATGTAACTATTTTGTTAAAAGTAGGGTTACAAATTCAAGTCATGTCGAAAAGTCGTATTTTTTGGTTGAAATATCTACTACATTTTTCGTTAAAAATTCATCTTTTTTAGAATAAGCCTTTTATTGCTTGGTTGAAAATTACACTCTTTGGTTAATTTTTTTTTTAAGATTCATCATTTTAATTGAAAATTCATCTCTTCGGTTGAAAAATGGGTTATTTTTTGAAGTCGCGCCTCAGTCGAGTGAAACCATGGCTCGAAAGTGTAATGCAAGCGAACCTTCACATTATCGTTCTCTCTTGCTTCATCCATTAATTTATTCTTAAAAATCTTGCCAAATTAACTTTTTCTCTATTTTAGTGTATTTCACGATAAATTTAATTTTAAGTTAATAAGAAATTTATTTTTAAACTGTGAAATATTTTGAAATTTTTGTAAAATCTTTGAAATCTATGCAAATTTTTAAAATTTTTGTAAAATCTTTGAAATCTATGCAAATTTTTTTAATATTTGATATTTTTCTGAATTCTTTTGCAATGTTTTGAGATCATTGAAATCTTTTTATTTATTCTTTAATTTATTCTTAATGCTTTATGTAAGATATCACTTTCAGATCACGTTTATCGAAGACGTTTACACATGAATCTGTCTCGGATCGTAGTTTAGGACGCACGTAATGTTTATTATTTTTTTTTTCAATTAATCTTTTTGGTTGAAAATTCGTCTGTTTTGTTTGAGGATTCAACTACTTAGTTGAAAGTTGAACCACTTCGTTAAAAATTTATTTTTATGGCTGAAGATTCATCGTTTTAGTTGAAAATTCAACTCTTTGGTTGAAAATTAATTTTTTTTTCAACAGAAAATTTAACTATTTAATTTTTGGTTGACTATCTTTATTAGTTGAAAATTAATGTATTTTCTTGAAAATTCGTCTTTCTGGTTTAAAATTCAACCATTCCAGTTAAAGATTTATCATTGTAGTTGAAAATACATCAGTTTGGTTAAAAATTATTTTTTTTATATCTTTTTTAGTTCAAAATTCAACTGTTTGGTTGAAAATTTGTCTTTCTCATTGAAAATTGAACTACTTCGTTGGGAATTCAAGTATTTTCTTGAAAAGTCGTCATTTTGGTAGAATATTAATCTTCTTGTTTGAAAAATAATCTTTTCGGTTGAAAATTCAAGTATTCCGGTTAAATATTCATAATTTGAGTTGAAAATTCACCTTTTTGGTTAAAAATTATTTTATTCCAGTTGAAAATTGATTATTTTGGTTGAAATTTTTGGTTTGATAAATTAATTATTTGAAATGAAAAGGTAACTTCTATTTTTGGTTAAAATCTCATTTTTTTAGTTGAACATTCAATTATTTGGTTGAAAAATCGTCTTTTTCGGTAGAGACTTTAGAGGCACATTCAAGAAATTATTAATTTTGTTTTTAGTAGTATTTAATTATTTAATTAAGTGATGGTGGTATAATATTTAGGAATATCTTGGCAATATAATTTGTCAAAGCTTTCTAAATTAAACATACTGAAAAAAATTATAATAAACTCGCGAAGCTGCATACATATTCCGAGTCGATTGTTTTAAAAAATGCGAAATCTTTGAAGGGCTCTGTACTGTAAAAAATTAGCAGACACCCTGTAATACAGAAAAACCTTTTTTTCGGGTGCAAATCAAATTCCTCCTTTATTCAAAAACTATAAATTCTAAAATCGTGTTCTAGGTATTCGTCCAGGTCTCACGACGGTTCAACGCGGCATTGATGGACGTCCTCTCCTACCCAGACCAACTCTCCGACAAGCTTCTCCAGCAAGCATCGTCAGCGTAGGAGGAATTCGATCACCGATCCGAGCCCCAGCTTCAAGGCAAGCAACGCCTCGCCAAGTCCTGCAAAAACGATCGCCCGGTATGATCCAGACTTCCACGCCCACCCTGAGTCCAATCACCCAAATGAAGCCCAAGTTTACAGTTGTCCCCGGCGGTGCAAATAAGCTGTCTCAAAAAGCCAGTCCCGTACAGGCGAAACCAATCCAAAAATTACCACCCGGCAAGCAGCCTCAGTCGCTGATCTCTCCCCAACAAAAATTACTGATGGCGAAGCGAAAAGCACAAGAGCAGGCTGGTGTGAAACCATCACCTGGTCGTGGTCTTTTAGTAGGTACCAGAGCAACTCCAGTTCGAGGAAAACCGAAACCCGCGGAGCCAGTTACACCTAACCAGGCTAACAAGCCCAAGGAAAGCAAACTTGCCGAGGGAGACGGTTTACACATGGAATTTCATGAGGTGAATTCTGAGGAAAGCAGTAGTGAGGAGGAGCCAGAAGCTCCTCCTCCGGTAGAAGCAACACCTGCTGCTGGAGCTGCAGCTACTGGTGCTGCTACTGCCGTCACTCCTGCAGAGCCTGAAAGTCCACCTAATGAATTCAGCCTGTGTCCTCTAACTGGAAGAATCATTGGTCCCGATGGGGAACCTGTAGAGCAACCGGAACCAGAAGTTCCCGAACCCACGCCTCCAACACCTGTACAAATCATCGCCGCCTCTGACATCACAGCTACTTCAGCTGCTTCCGGTACCAACGCGGAATTGGTTCTTCCTTCTCTGGAAGGATTAACCGACGCTTCCGGAATGATGAGGGTTGAAATGAGTCCTGGTGGTACGACGGGAACTATCGTTCAAACGACAGAGTCGGAGCAAATTGATCTCCCGACCGTGGCTGCACCTGACTTGCCTTGCTTAGATGACAGCATTCCAGTCACGACGAGTGCCCCGACGACTCAGGCTGAAGCGATTTCGTCGACGGAAACCGTAATGGCTACTTCGACTACAACGACACCGGCAGTGGCGGCAGAAGTTAAAGTTTCGGACAAGGCAGATGAGGAGAAGAAGGCGGACGATGCTGAGAATGTGGTGACTATCACGGGAGAAGATGGGGTTGTTTATCAAGTTGCGGGACAGGCCGAGGATGGGCAGACGCTGTTGGTAACGAGAGGAGCTGATGGAGAACAACAGTGCGTTTATGTTACCACTGATCAGCAGGGAGAAGATGGATCGGTTTTGACTTTGGACCATGCAGTTGCTGAAGCTGTGGCCCAGCTTTTGCCTGATCAGGCGAATTTGGGATCTCAGTTTTATGTTAAGGAAGGCGAAGGCGGAGAAACGGGAGATAATCAGATGGTAATGTCGATTATGGAGGATCCGAATGCGTCTGCGGTTGCGGGAACACAAGATGATTCTGAGGGACAGGTAGTTGCGCAGGTTGTTCAGGCGGATGATCCCACACCTGGTAAGTTTTTTTTTTTATTCGTTTGATAAGGAGATTTTCGAGAGGTTGATCACTCTTGAAATCTAGTGTGCAAGCCTTTGAGAAATCTTTGTGAAGTATTTGAAATAGTTCGGAACGTCTCGGCTTTATTTGAAGGATTGCAGTACAGAACTAGATAACCAACAAAATCGGAATTTTTTTAGAACGAAATAACATTGTATAAAATCGAAATCACAATTTAAAGATAACAAAACTTTACACTCCAGAGCTGAAGTGTTTCTGAATTAAGACCGAAAATGTATGATTAAAAATCTGCCCGCTCTGCGGGCACATTCTCATCGCGCGCTTCGCGCGCGGCTCGCTTCGCTCGCAAGTTTGAGCGCGCCTAGGGCGCGCACCTGTTGGATCTCGCGCTTCGCGCTCGATTTGGTATTCATCTCGCGCTTCGCGCTCGATAATGTATTCCCCTCGCGCTACGCGCTCGGACACATTTACCTGACGCTTGAAGCTCG
>JAABKJ010000234.1:0-55341 GCA_011634705.1 Andricus grossulariae
CTATTTATCGATGTATATTAGGAATATGTAAAAATTATTTCTCCTTTCACTTATTCAATATAGAATTCTTGGGTAACACGTGTTTCTATAATTTTATCAAAATTGTATAATTGAAAACCTATCGTAGAAAACGTTTTTTTTTTTATCCTGTAAAATTTCATTTATGGTCCTTATCCAGTTGTTATTATCATGTCTTCATATTAAAATCATTCTTTTCATTACAGCAATTGAGTCAATTTTGGTACGACGATGAAACTATAAAAAAATTAACAAAAGGTGCCATAAGGTCTACTGAAAACAATGCTAGAATTGCTTTAGTTTCCTGTCCAACTTTATACAAAAGCGTTAAAAATGTTTGCGGTGACAGAGAAGGTAAATTTTACAAAATTAAAATCATTTAAATTATAAATAAATAAAATAAATTAACTTAAATTTTTGGTTCTTTTAATATAATTTATCGTTTATGAAGAAAAAAACATGAATTCGATAGTATGAATGGTAAATTAAATTCACATATATATTAAAATGGATACTTTTTGCATTAAAAAAGAAACTTTTTTGTTCCAGTTACACTTTTCGAGTACGATGAACGTTTCAGTGCCTTTGGTTCGGATTTCGTTCCATACGATTACAACGACCCTTTAAATTTTCCTCACAAATTAATAGAAAGTTACGACCTAGTGATAGCGGATCCACCCTTTTTATCAGAGGAATGTTTGACGAAAACAGCTTCGACGATAAAGTCCTTAACGAAAGGAAAAATCTTAATCTGCACAGGTGAATATCTCAAAATCATTCTTTTGTTACTTTTGTGTTAATTTAATTTTATGTTTATATGTACCGCAATTTAATTGAAATTTAAGAAATTAAATTCAGAATAATTCAAAATTTGAATTCCTCTTTGACGTCCAAAATTCAAATTTAACTAAGAAATTCTTGGAAATTGAAAAAAAAAAAATAAGAATACAACGATCAAGTTTGGACAACACACTCTTAAATGTCTCAATTCAAAATAACAAATAAAACAAATTTTTAAAGAGGAAATAAAAATAATGCAACTTCCCTTTCCTTCTTTTTTTTCCCGTCCCTTTTTTGTTGTTCAAAATCACAATGAAAAGAAAAACATTTACAACATATCTAACAAAGTTGAATAGAGACATTTAAGAGAGTTCAAGTATGTGCGTTAGATTGTTACATTTTTTTTGAATTTATAAGAATTTCGTAACACAATTTTATTACGCCTTCATTTTTTACAGGTGCAGTTATGAAAGAATTAGCAGAAAAATTACTGGACGTGACGAAATGCGAGTTTGAACCTAGTCATAGAAATAACTTAGCAAACGAATTTTGGTGTTATTCGAATTTTGAATTCGATGAGGCGTTAAAATAAATATATTTTTACAAAAGGCCTAATTATTTCAAAAGTTGAAAAAGTGCCACTCGTCGCATATTTCACCTGGCCTAAAAGTTAAGAAAAAATTTTAACATACGTAATTCCGAAAAGGTAATATAATTTTCTAAATTCACACCCTTACTTTTTTTCTCAATCAGATATTTTGCGGATTTATAAATCACCAGATACATTTATTGGAGGAACTGGAAATGGATTAGGAATTGAAGGACAATATTAAACTATATCACGAAATTCTTTATTTCCCAATAAATATTTAACAAACAATAATTAATACTAAAATGTAACTTTACAATATTTAAAGACAGTATCATGACCAAATATTTCGGCAGAGGGTCACTGTCTCTCCTTTCTTTCTTTCTTTCATTCTTTTATCCCAGACAATGCAGTATAAAAGATCAGAATAAATAGCGCACGTTTATTTCGAAAGGAACCCTCTTTGCAATCCTACTTGCAATAGCATGGAAAGTAGCTTCGGTTACAATTTCATAAGCAAATTATATACAATTGTAAGGCTAAGCTTGTGTTGTCTGGGCTTTGTTCCAATTTTTCCTCCAAGATTGTAAAACACTGATCCGACATACAATCCCTCCAAAATTGAAAATTTTTCTTTTTTTAAGCTTGAAATGATATTTGTATTTAATATTTTTAAATCTAGACTGAAACTTTACTCATCTAGTTTTTTTTTTCTTTACAATGGTCTGGGTTTTAAACACAGGGCAGAGGTGTAAAGATTACATCATCACTAGAATTTAAAGTCACCAGAGCATGACTGAAGGCTTGTCGTATGTCGGATCTAGTCGCAGAGATAATTCTCTGATGAAAAAACAGATTCTCCTTGCTGCTTTGATCATAGAATGACAAATAACAGACGCAGGAGATGAATCTGCTTCTCTTTGGCATTAGCCAATTTCCGGGACATAGTCGGAAAATAATCAAAATCTCATTAGGATTAGAATGGCTTGATTGAATAATATTTACGAGTTTCTATATTTTAATAAATCAGTTATTTCTACTAGATACAGCTGATAATGAATAACATACTTGATTTTAATAATAAATTCAATACATTTCATCAATAGAAATCACCGGAATTTCACAAAATGTAAAGGAATTTATTGTAAAGTTCACTAGAATTCACTGGGATTCCACCATATTCAACGGAATCTATTAGGGCTCGTTGGAATTTCACACATCATTACTAAATCTTAAATAAAAAATCTTTTTTTCAGATAAAATTTAGAGTAATTTGCAAAATATTCAATTTTTTATGAGACAGTCACCATTATAAATTTCAAAATTTTGAACTTTGTCCCAAAGTCTACTTCTGTCCCATTTGAAATACATGGGAAATTGGATGAGAAATAGACACCACGAAATATTATCCAATTGAGCTAAAAATTGTAAAGAATTTGTATGTTAAACAATCTCTTGAAATTGGAGGAGGGGCACACCCTAATCACAATATAAAAAACTTGGCAGGTTCTCTGGCTCGTAGAATTACAAGTTTGATTTTAGCGCTTATCTGAACCCAATACACAAAAAGTCTCAGGTGGTTCCCAAGGATAGCAGAAAAACTCGGTGTCTTGATTACCATAAATTATCCGATTTTCGTAAATTATTTGACTTTTATAAATTCTTTGACTTTCGTAATATACTAATCGCTCCACTAAATGATTGCACTACAATTTTGATTCAATCTCGTGCTTCAGTGTCACGATTCAAAGACTAGACTAAGATTTTAGTTCTCAGATACAAACTTTATCGCTTCGTAAAAAACCTTTTATATTGCACTCGTTTGCTCTTTCACATTTTTATATTTAATTTCGTACAAAGAGTCTCGTAAAGCTCTAGAAATTTGGATAGTTATTCTGTTATACCCAAGAGCCACTTTTGGATTAGATTTGGAAAAACAGAAGAGTACAAGTGGAATAAATTCAAATAATACATTTCTTATAAATTCTCAATAATAAATTTCATCTATAGTAAATCTAAATAACTTTGGAATAATAACTATTTTCTTTCACTCGCACTCTCCTTTTTTCGAATGTAATAACGAAATCGAATTGTTCTCTTAATTCGGCAAAGTCCCAGAAATAAGACTTTTTTAATTCAAATAAATAAGCAAAACGACTTTGTAGAATCAGTAAAACAATTGTTTCGCTCTTGAAGATTAATGAACGTTGATATGCTGCAGTAATGTATAAGGTGGGTCGAAAATAAAAATGTTTATCGACTTTTTTCCGAAATTATTGATTGCCTTACGGAAAACTTCAAATAAATGTTTACATTGCAAAATTAAATTTAATGGCTAGGAAAGAGAGAAAATACGAATTCCAGCAAACTGAAAGTAAGAAAACAAAATGTTTTGTTCTCGACCCACCCTGTGTGTAGTGACCAAGTGAATAGTGTGCCATTCGTTTAGCTTAATAGAGAGCTCTTCGTGAAGCGATGACGATTTTATAAGATTGCGCTGTTTACAGTAGGTACTTAAGTAGGTTTAAATGCTTCGAGATTGCTTAATCTACGCAATTTTATTTCTCGGAAACATTCACTCTCGCGGAAACAATTGCTTCATTAAAAACTCCTGAACTTGATTCCAAATTCTTGGATACGAGAAAAATGCCTCAATTGTTGATTCCAACACATTAGTATCAGTAGACAATCTCCGGACTTTTTTTCTAAACAGTTCCTGACCTTTTCTTAAACTATTTAGTTTTTTTTCACATATTCGTGACTTCGGAATAAGTTCAGGACTTTTTCATTGACTTTTTTTCCGTCCTCTTCTGGGGCGAATCTTATACATTGAGATTCGCCATTGTTTTACGGAAATCTGCTAGAGAATTGTAATCTGGCTCTAGATCGATATCGGCAAAGTCTTTATTCGAGCTACTATTCGCTAAATTTGGATTGTAACGACTTAGGGAGAGGGGACATGGCAAAAGTTCCGGCATTACGGAATGATGCGTAATCAAAGCTGGAAGTGACGAGAATTCCTTCTTGAAACCCTGAAATCATTTTATTTATTTATTTTATTATTTGTCGGATTGCTAAGAGAGTAATTGGATGATATAATCAGATAATAATTTTAATGAAAGCACTTTATTAAAATTAATGGAATCTACTCACTTTGATTTTGTAGCCTTTGTTCGTACGCAAAATGAGATAATGAGCTATACCGCTTGGCTGAAATTCCCGCGGAACTCTGAGGGAAAGAGCAAAACATCCGGGTTTACTCGTGCTTTCACGTACCATGAATGCTCCTTCCGGTTCTTGGTTCAACACCTCCAGTGTTATTTCCCTGTGTCATAAAGAGAAGCCATTGAATTGAAAAAAATTATACTTCATTTAAAAATACTATTTCATTTGAACTATAATATTCCTTTTTTCTCTTAGAAATTATAAAAGACATACAAAATTCTGAATAATCTATTATTATATACATTTACTTTTCGCCAAGCGGAAAATAAAACCTTAAAATTTGAATTTGGTGCCACAATCTTGTGAAAATCGAATGCCACACTTAAACATAACCTCTCATTAATACTGACCTAGGGATTCCTGCTTGGAACCAGGGTGCTTTTCGTAATTCACTTTCTTCACTACGATTATTAAGACTATCAGTTCTTTCTGGAAGTGGAGGTGGGGTTGTAGTCACTCTGTGTAAAATTCCATCTGTAGGCCCTGAACTACTCGTTGGACTTAATTGTGACTTATTTTTTTTTAATCGTAGCTCCGTTTCTGACCCCGATCCTGGAGAATTGTGTTCTACTCTAAAAAAAGAAAATTGAAATCTTAACATTTTCAATATCCAATTTCTAATTTTGGGATAGATTTTCTATAATTACAGTTTATAGACCTTCTAACATATTTTCATTCCCTACTTCTTCACTCTGCCCCTTTAAAACTTCCTCACCTCTCAGCCCTCTCGCCTTCTTCACCTCTTTCCAGCTAAACTCTCTCCTCTCTTACCTACAATATTCCTCGTGCTCGTTAACCCTCTCTTCATCATCCCTCTCACTTTTATTACCTCCTCTCTCAACATACCGCCCTCCCCCTAAAGCTCTTTTAAATTTACCCCTCCTCCTATATCTCTTTCTTCTCCTGTTATGAGCTCTTCCTTTAATCCGATGTAACGCCCCTCTAAGTTTTCCCCCCTCTGTCCTCCAATATCTCTCCCTATCTCTTCTCTTATATACTATTTACACCTCACCCCACTCGTTTGAATCTCAGCCCTCTCGCCCTCTTTACCTCTTTCCAGCTAAAATCTCCTCTCTTACCTATAATATCCCTCATACTCGTCAATCCTCTCTTTATTTTTTTCTCTCCTCCCCTTATACCCTCCTCTCGCAGCAAACCGCCCTCCCCCTATCGCGCTTTTAAATTTATCCCTCCTTCTATATCTCTTTCCTCTTCTTCCGTTGTGAGCTCTTCCCTTAATCCCCTATAACGTCCCTCTAAGTTTTCCCTCTCTGTCCTCCAATATCTCTCCCTATCTCTTCTCTCATATACACCTCTCCCTCACCCCACTCGTCTGAATCTCAGCTCTCTCACCCTTTTTACCTCTTTCAAGCTAAACTCTCTCCTCTCTTACCTATAATATCCCTCATGCTCGTCAACGCTCTCTTCATCGCCCCCATCACTTTTTTCCCTCCTACCCTTCTACCATCCTAACTCAGCATACCTCACCTATTGTTTCTTCACATTTACACCTCCTTCTATATCTCTCTCTTCTCCACCCGTTGTGAGCTCTTCCCTTAGCCCCCTACAACACCTCCCACAGTTTCCCCTCTCTCCCCCCTAGTATCTCTCTAACTCTTATCTTATGTACACCTCTCCCTTACCGCATTCGTCTGAGTCTCAGCCATCCCTCTCCTATGACATTATCACCCCAACCCTCTAATTTCTTTTCTCTTTATATAAATATAGTAGCAGTGAATGCACGCGCGCAATGTGTGCGTTCGCGTTTCTGGCTTTTTATTTTTTAACATTAAAAAAAAAACAATTTACATATCCATTATGAAACAAATTTTTAAATATTAGTTTTTAAAATGTTTTGAAACAATAATTAATAATTTCGATTTGAAATGGTTTGAAATTTTTTTTAATTTGAACAATTTTGAATTGAAAACATTCCATATAAAACAATTTTAGATTAAATCTTGAGAATTAAACTTCTATAATTTCTAAACAAAAGTGGTTAGAACTGAACAATTTGAAATTAAACGTGTTGAAATTAAAAAATTTTTAATCCGAAGCCCTCAAAATTGGAAAATTTCAAACTAAAATTTTGAACATTGCACAATTTTATCAGAAAGGGGTTGAAATTGTATAATTTCTAATTCGGAGAGTTAACAATTGAACAATTTTATTTTGAACTGAAGAATCTCGAAATTGAATGATTTCAGATTTAAAATTAGGAAAATAGCACAATTTCAAAAGAACAAAAATCGAATATATTCAGATTAGAATTTTAAAATTTAGATTATTTGAAATCGAATGAATTGCAAGTGTACTTATAACTTAACATAAACATTGATCAAACCAATTTTTCTATGATCAAAAAATAAACTCACCATCATTTTTACAGTTTAAAAATTTTTTAAATCAATTATAAACCTTTAAAATTGTATTATTTTTTTTTTAATTTCAAAGTAAAAAGCAATTTTAAATGTGAAAAATTAAAAATTAAAAAATTTCTACTGCAGAACGTTGAAAATTAAACGAATCCGAACTTCATTTAAAACTAAAAATATTTTTAGTCGCCAAAAATTGTGATATTAAGACTTTTTAATACTCATCGCCTCAAGAATTTGAATGATTTCACGTCAATTTAAATCGTTTAAAAATTAAAACATTTCAATTTGGCAATTGTCTTTTTAGAAGTTGAACCTTTTCAATTTAAAGTACAATTTAATTTGTATCTTTTTTGTTTTTAAATAATAGAATTCTTAACTTTTTAATTTTAAATCGTTTAATTTTTAACACTTCATTTGGAATTATTATTCATTCGTGAAATTTTCGAATCAAATATTTTTTAATTTTAGATGATTCATTTTTAAATATCCAACTAACAATCGCACAATTTTAAGATTTTACATTGAAAATAAAAATATACAAGAAGATTGCTATGTATATGATCCCAGTGTTTGACATTGCACAACTTTGAGCCTTTCTATTTGAAATTGTTTTGTTTTTTCAAGTTGAGTTGGAACTGTTCAATATTTTGAAAATTTAAAAATAGAAAGTAATGTTTGTAATGCCTAGTTCTGAAATCTTCTCATTTTTAAGGCTTTAACTGAAAATTGTGCAACTATCAAGTCTTTCAATTTGATATTCTATGATTTCGAAGAATTAAAATCCAGACAAATTTGTACGTTTAAATTGAAACCAGACAGTTTAGAGTATTTTAATCTGAAATTATTAAATTTAAAACTGACTAAAATTGAAAACAAACAATTAGGATAAATATGATAAATATATTATTAATAAGTATCATATCATCTAGTGCCAAGTGACATTCAAAGTGATTGGATAGATTTTTAAAATAAAAAATGTGATTTCTGTAACAAAAAAAGAACTGCCATTTTCAGTTTTCACCGTTCAAATCAAAGAATTTTAAATATTGTGAATCTTTAAAGTTTAATTATTCTAAAAAAATTGGAAAATTTTGTACTTTCTTACCCCCTCTTTTTCGCTCTACCCCTAGCCCCTCAAGCCAAAATAGAAAATTAATAAATTTAAAAAAACTTAAGAAGCACGAGTGATTTTTTTTTAAATTTTGTATCTAATAATGCCGTGGATATTGTAAAATTACTTGTTTTTTTAATAAATGTAGGAATTAGGTATGGAATAAAGAAAAGAAGTGAAGTAGATAATTTAAGATCACAATGACATTTTTAAAGCAAGTATGGTTGACCATGTCGAGTTACCAGTAATGGAAGACACAAGGGTCAGGAACAAGATTTATAAGAGTGGTTCAATCACCCATGGATCATGAAGATAAATTGCATTTCTTGTAAAGTTCTGATGAAGCATTGATCCAGACGTATTGAGACCGTCAATAAAAACTTCATCTTCAATGAGACAAGACAACCTCTAACTTGTTATTGAAGATGATTCCAAACATTAAGAGTTAATTAAAAGTTGAGTAATTGACAATTAATTAAAAATGTTCTGGGCTTAATATTTAGAAATAGAAACGATTTTATTTCAGTTGAAAATAGAGGTTTGGTATTTTTGATCAAAGTTAATAATTTAAAATTAAATAGTTGAAAAGAAGAAAAAGAATTGGATATTTTAATTTTCCATTCCAGTTTCTTCACCTTCCAATCTGAATATTTTTCGAATTCAATATTCTTAACCTACGTAGGGTATATACTAATCAGGAAAACAGGGAAATAGGCGAAATAAAAATAAAACTGAAAAAAAATGGGAATACAAATTCGAGCCGGGAATCACATTAAAAATTTTGAAAAATGTGGATTTTCCAAGGATTGAAGAGAATAATTTTTTGATTAAGATTTCTGGAAAAATGTAAAATTATCTTTTATTTTGAAAATTTTATTTTGAGAGAATATTTCAGTACATTTCAAAAGATTTTCAAAATTCTCAAAAAAGAATCTGGAAGATTTTAAGGAAATTTTTCTAATGATCCAGAATAAAAAAAAGTTGGAAAAATACCATCATTTAAAAAATGTTAGGAAAAATTGGAATCACTTGAAAGATATTTAGAAGGTTTAGAAGTTTTGAAAATATTGAAAAATAATTAAAAATTTGAGAATATTTCAACAAATTGAAAACTAAATGTAAGTTTATGAAGATTTAGAAAAAAAAGTGTCAAAGCTTTTTAAGAATTTTGAAAGGTTGCAAGAGAGCAAAAACTTTTTCTTACGATACGTGGGAATATTATAAATGATTTTCTAGTTGAAAAAATTAATTTTTAAAGAAAATTTCAAAAACATTCAAAAGATTTCTAAAAAGGTCGAAAAAAATCTGAAAGTTTTTAATGCAATTTTTTTTTATTTAGAAAGATTTCTCAAAATTTTAGGAATAGTTCGAGTCAGTTTAAGAGATGAAGAATTCAACTGTAATTTATTCAAAAATCTTTTCTTTTGTAGAGAATTAATTTTTTGTGTTTGAAAAATCATTGTTTTAACTAAAATTTAACTAATCCATTTTTGAGGTCTTTTTGAGTAGAAAATTCTTGGTTGAAAATTCGTCTTTTTTGGATGAATTCAACTCTTTTTTATTTAAAATTAAAATCTTTTTTAGTTGAAATATCGACTGTTACATTCTTTGTTGAAAATTATTAATGTTTTTTGGTTTAAAATTCAAATGCTTGGTTAAAAGTTGAACTACTTCGTACTATTTCGTTGAAAATTCGTCTTTTTTGGTAGAAAATTCATCTATTTGGTTGAAAATTCAACTATTTGGTTTAAATTGGACTTTTTTTGTTGAAGATTCATATTTTCGGGTTAAAAACTTAAACCATTTTGTAAAAAAGTCGTCTTTTTGGTAAAAATATCATATTTATTTATTAAAAATGCAACTGGTTGAAAAATAATATTTTTTTTTGAAGATTCAACTATTTTGTTGAAAAATTGTCTTTTTCAAAATTTAAAAACTTGAAAAGATTTAAAAAAAATTAAAACAAAATGTGGATTTTTGAAGAGTTAGAAAGAAGATTTAGAATCATTTTCATTGGAAAAATTTCATATGATTTTTTATTTTGAAAAATTAAATCTAAGATAACATTGAAAAAGAATATAAAAGATTTTAAAGCAAAAATTGTAATAACTTGTCAGACTTTCAACATTTTTTAAACAAAATGAAGATTTTTGAAGATTTCTAACAAAAAATTAAGATACAGTTTTCAATTCCTTTGGTATTAGCGATTGATTATTAATTAATAATTGAAGAGTTCTTGCACAAAACCATTATAAATATTATTTATCTTAATGCTAAGTGAATTTTACATGAACTATGTTTTAAACACATGTAAGTATAATTAATCTGCCTTAGTAAAAAATATTTTTTTTGTAATTACTTTCCAATAATAATTATTTATGAATTAATCACTAATACCAAAGTTATTAAAAATTATATCTAAGTATTATTCACATTTAATTTTCGACTTCAATATGATATACAACTTAATGTTCTTATTATTGAAGATAATTACAATATTAAACATTAATTTCAAACGAACCAAGTAACTAGGAGTTGAAAAAATTATTAATATTAATAATTATATAATTTATTCAGATACAAATTCCTGAGGAAACACTCATCTTGAATTTTTCTCCATGTAGAAACGTATTTTAACTCTACTATTGTGTTGAAATTTCTCACTCTTTAAATCCCTTACGTTGTAATATTTTAAAAATAAAGTTAGAAGGTGGTAAATACCTTTCATTTTCAGTGCAGAAATTCTTCTCGGTAATGGAGGCATTTATCGAGTTGTCGATACTTTCGGAGGGTGCTAATTTATTATAAGGTGGTTTGGAGCCTTCAGAGTCAATGATCGCCTCATTAACGTAGCCCCCTGAATGGGATTTATTCCTACTATTGTCATTGACTAAAGGGCAGCTATCTTCCACTCCAGTGAATCCGATGAAATCTCTTCCACCAGTGAGACCCATCGCCAGCCTTTTTATTAACGGTGGCTTGTCCGTTAATCTTTTACAGGAGTTGAGCTCCGTAGGCGAGTTGCTCTCATTACTACTGGGACTACTTTGTTGCGAAGTACTCTTTGGCTCATTTTCATTTGTGAACGGTTCCAAGATGTTCGGGTAGTTGTGTGTTCGAAGATCCGGTATCGAATTTGGCTAAAACAATCAATTTTTTAATATTATTTTATTTTATTTTTACGTACTTATTCAAATGACAGGTTATTTAGGGCATTTAGGCCAAAGAACAGAAGTCAGGATTCAAAGGCGAGGGATCGTGGGCCAGGTCAGAGGTCAAACGTTGGGAGTGATAGGCCAGGTGAAAAATCTGAAGATGAAGGATCATATGTAGGTCTGATACCAGATGTCACGAGTCAATGGTCTTAGGTCAAAGGTGAGGGGTTAAAACCCAGGAGTCAAAGTTAAGTTCAAAGTTTAAGAGTCAGTGGGTCTAATTTCAAAGGTCATATATTATAAAGTGTTCATATATTAAAGGTCAGAGGTTAAATGTCAGGGATGATAGGCCAAAGGTCAGGAGTCGAAGATCAAATATCAGGGGTGATTTGCCAGGTAAAAACTCTGAAGGGAAGGATCATATACGATCCTTCATCTGACATTTGACCTATATGTATGTAGGTCAAATGTCAGATGTGAGGAGTCGAAGGTGTGAGGTGAGCGGTTACAAGCCGGGGGTCAAATCACGGGTCAAGGGTTCTAACAGGATGTCCGCAGGTCAGGGAAAACCTGTAAATCAGTGAAAAGTCAGTGATTTTGAAAAAAAAAAATACAAAAGTTAGGGAGTTTCTGTAAGAAACACTTTAAGTAACTGTCGAGAATAATCAGGGTTACCACACGGTCACTTTTAGTCACTTCTATTCTCAAATCACCTTTTTTATGATAAAGTCACTGTAGTCATTTTCCAACATGAAAAGACCACTAAGATTTGACATATTTCAGGGTATTTTAAGATTCCGAGGGATTTTATAAGATTTTAATGATTTTAAGGGCGTTTAAAAGCTCTCAAGGTATTTTAATAAATTTTCCGGGATTTCAGGAAATATCAGTTTTCATAAAATTTCACGGGATTTTATAATATTTTAATGGATTTCAAAGAATTTATTTATAAGAAGTGAGCATTTTCGTAGGCTTTCAAAGATTGAAGGTTTTTCAAATAGATTTTCAAATATTTTTTGCAATTCATTTGAATTCATTTGGAATTCATGCTGAAATCTTATTAATTATCCTGAATTCTTTAAACTTTTTTGAATTCTTTGGAATTCTCTTGACTTTTTCAAATCAACATGAATTATTCAAAATTCACTCAATTTTACTCAATTCAATGGATTCTTTTAGTTTTTCTCTAATTCACTTGAATTTTTATGAGTTTCGTCGAATTCGTCCTATTTCTTTTAAATTCCTCTAATTAAATTCACTTCAAATTTACTGAAATCAATGGATTTTTTGTGTATGTTTTCCAATTCATTTAAATTCTTTTGAATTTAACTTGCAGTGTTTTGAAGTCTTATGAATCGATTTCTTTTACTCATATGGTTAGGTGACATCTTTGCTGTTTTTTTTCTCTCGAAATATATCGCTTTTAATGGAAAAAAGTATCATAATTATAAATAATATTTTTTAAGTGCCATTAGGGTCGATACTATTTATTTTTGTGTTCTGAAATTAATTTACAAAAATGGTTTAAAAATAAAAATTAGATTTTTTATGTTTCATCCCGGACTGACTCACTCTTCGGTAAGGCAATGTGAATCAGTCCTGCCTTACACATTACATTTTATAATTTAATTGACCTAAATTCCATTAGAACAAAAACAAATGTTATCGACGCTAATGCCAATTGAAAAATCTTCTTTACAAGTACTCATATAATTAACGCGCATTAGTCACTTTTAGGGTTAGAAATTAGTCACTTTCGTTCACTTTTTTCAAGTAAATTAGGCTATAGCAGCCCAGAGAATAAAAAATTAAACATTTATAAATTTGGATTTAACAGTATTTTATCTCACTTATAAATGATTCTATATTAAAAATGTTACAAGATTAGAATTTTCGTCTTTAAATATTAATGATCAGGGAAAACCAAAAATTAGTCAGGGAAAATTCAGGGAATTTAGAAAATGAAGTTGTACGGCTAAGGTCAAAGGTCCATGTTCATATATCAAAGGTCAGAGGTCAAATGTCAGGGTAATAGACTAAGTGAGGTCTCTAAAAGTAAAAGAACATAAATCAAATGTCAGATCTCTGGCGTCAAAGGTTCGAGGTCCAAGGTAAGGGGTTACAAGTCAGGGGTCAAAGTTAATTTCAAAAGTCAGGAGTCAAGGGATGTAAGGTCAGTGGTCATATATCACAGGTCAGAGGTCAAATTTCAGGGGCGATAGGCTAAGTGAGGACTCTGAAGGTAAAAGATCAAAGGTCAGATCTCTGAAGTCGAAGGTCTGAGGTCAAAGGTGAGGGGTTACAAGTCAGGGGTCAAAGGTAAATTCAAAGGTTAGGAGTCAAGGGTTCCAAGTTCAAAGGTAAGTGTTCATGTAAGAAAGGTCAGAAGTCAAATGTCATGGGTGATAGCCTGAGTAAGGACTATAAAGGTAAAAGATCATCGATCAAATGTCAGATCTCTGGCGTCGAAGGTCTCAGGTCAAAGGTGAGCAGTTTCCAGTCAGGGGTCAAAGTTAAATTCAAAAGTCAAGAATCAAGGGTTCTAAGGTTCTAAGATCAGTGTATATATTTCCAAGGTCAGATGTCAAGTATCTGGTGAAATTCCTTTATTCATATAATTTCGCCAAGTTTTGAAACCAGTAGAAATAGAATCTTTACACATTTTTATTTGAAGAAGTTTTGGGTAATATAATGAAAACATTTGGAAATTAGGACCGATTTCTTATTCCAGATTCTTAAAGTGAAGAGCTAAGCAAATATATAGTTTTTTGGGCCAAGAGTGATTTTAAGTCACTGAAAGGGACTGAAAGGGACTAGAAGTGACTCAAAGTCTCTCTTATAACTGGATTTCAGCAAAAGGTGTGTAGAAACTGGAAACACGAGCATTCTAGGGATCAGTGTGTTATGCGAAGCGACGTTAAAGTCCCCTTGTGTCAAGAGTGAGCTTCAAGCTTCAAGGGTATACGGAATGAGAGTTTGTTTGCCATCAGAGCTTTTGAATCCAGGCAAAGTCAGTTGACATTGCATTTAACCTTTAAATAAACCGATCCACACACTTGTAGTCGGTTCTAATTCAATTTCAATTATCAAATTACGACAAAAACAAACAGTCCAGAGATTTCACTTGTTGCTTGCACATTTATGGAAAATTTTGTCGAAAACTAAAATTGGCATTTTCTATTCCAGGTTGGAATTTGAACAATTTTAAATATTTCTTTAGAACCTTTTTTTGTTGTTTATTTCTAAGAAAAAAAAAGCTTATTACACGTTTCTTATTTTGATTGCCTAATTTTCAAAATATATGTTTCAATTTAAAGTACATACTATAAAATATAACTAATAATAATAAATTAAAATAAATATTAAAATAGCTACATTCATATATGTGGGATTTTCTATTGTAATAAGATGTTCTTAAAAGACATTCTGGAATTTGGAGTCTTACCGATGTCTTCCATTTTCAGCCCTGATCCATTATGAAGACGTTTCCAATTGAAAATTCGACAACTTATTCAATTTTGAATATTTATAATTGAAAATCATAAAATTGTGAACATCTTTAATTAAAAATGACATTTTAAAACGTTTTATCTGAACAGTTCAATTTTGATGATTTACAATTGAAAACTCTTAAATTTGAAAAATATACAAATAAAAATTCTTCAAATCAAATCTTCAATTCAAAATCTTCAAATTTAAGACATTTCGAATCTATAAAGCATTCGAATTATAGAATTTCTAATTGTAAAACATATAACTTTTATATTTTGAATGGAAAATTGTCAAAATTAAACAATTTTCAATTTTAAAGATTTAAAATTCATAGTTCTACAATTTTGAAAAGTTACAATTGACTACAAATTTCAAAATTAAAAACTCTTTCATTTTAAAATTGTATGAATAAAAATTCTTAAATTTGGATGATTTTGAAGAACAAAAGTCAAGTTTTCAATGCTAAATCTTCCAAATTCAAGAAATATTGAATGTAAATTATAAAATTTCTAATTGTGAAACTTAAGACTTGCATAATTTTTAACTGGAAACTTTCAAAATTAAAATTCTTCAATTTTAAAGGTTTAAAATTTGAAGTTGTACAATTTTGAATATTTACAACGGAAAATTCTTTAATTTTTAAGATTTGCAGTTTGAAAGTCTTCAATTTTAAAGATGTACAACAAAAATTCTTAAATGGTGATTATGTTGATGATTTTGAAGGTCAAAAGTCGTGTTTTCAATTCTAAATCTGCAAAATTGAAGAAATTTTGAATGTACAGCATCAAAATTACAAAATATTTAATTGCAACATTTTAAATTCTAAATTGTAAAATTAAAAACTCTTCAATTTTAAAGATGTTTAATTCAATTTTCTACAATTGTCAAGAAGCACAATTGAAAGTTGTCGAATTTGAAAATATAGAATTACAAATTATTCAATTATCAAGATTTATATTTTAACGGTATGTAATTTCCAATGTTTTCTTTTAATATTTCAACTTTGAAGATTTACAATTGAAAATTCTTCAATTTTAACTATTTTAAATTTAAAATTCTTAAATATTGCATATTTTCAATTGAAGACTCTTCAATATTTAATGTGTGTAATAGCAAATGATGCAATTTCGAATGCTCTTTTTGAAATAGTTCAATTTTGAAGATTTAAAATGGAAATTTATTCCATTTTATAGATTTTGAATTGCAAATTCTTCAATTGCGAATAGTAAAAATGACAGCGTTGATTTATTTTTGGGAAATTCTTATAATTTTTTACACATGTAACATATGTTTCCGTATATAAAGAAGGGAACTTTGCAGAAACTTCAAGTTACTTGAATCAGTGGCTGTAAATATAGCAAGATACTATTTTCACGATGTAAATGTAACTGTAATAAGCTTATTTGTTCAAGGAACTTCCCCAACACTGCATCTAATTTTAAATGATCCTAAATTTAGATAAAAATGATATTTATGCGTCGATCTAACATGATGAGTATTTGCTATTCCAATTCAAACTAAAGAATCTCTATTTAATCGAAAAAACTTCAAGTTGAAGCATAATTTTAGAAGATGTGAAACTGATGTATAATAACAAATTGTTAATCTGGGTGTTAAACAAAAAATCAAGTGACAAAACCACGAGATAAGTGAGCGGAAACATGTGGAAGCTTCAATTTAGACAAAGTGAATGAATGAATATGAAGATTATGATATATAATTATTAATTTAATTTATTTTTGAAAAATGACGTTGGATTCTTTTTAAGTATTTTTAGATATTTTGAGTGATACAATTTTAAATATTGTGTTCAAAAGTATTAGCTAAATTCTCCTTTTAACAATGTCATTAAGAAGGCCTGATGAATTAAGTCATGTATTATGAAATCCAGGATGAAGACGGTTGAGATGAATGTTTGAATAAGGCATTCCTTGATCAGTTCAAGCAATATCCGAAGACGAGGGTACCGCAGAATGTCAAGCGTCAAGTTTCCTGACAGCAATGATAGGCATTCGTCTTAAAATTGAATTCGACCTCTCTCTTAAAATTAGTTAAATTTGTTTCCAAACTGCAATTGGGGTAATGAAATAATAACCAAAAATAGAATAAAACTGACCAATCAACGGATTAATTAGCTGCCATACAAGATAAATTAATTAAATTAATTTCCCTATCAAAGTATGTGTTAACGAGTGTTGTAGTAAAAATGGGTAGTTATACAAATTTAGATAAATTTAATTTGAATTTAATTTGCTTATAATTCACATTTTCAGATTTTCATTACCAGAATACTCTCGAAACCTGAATGAATGTATTATAGTAGAATTAGCGAAGTTTTAAAACAATTGTTATCTGTATGTGACAAACTCTCCGTTTCTCCGTTTCTCTATTTTTCCATTTTGATTTCAATTTTTCAAAACCGTCTGTGACTGTCAGAGCTAAATTCACATGTCAGGGAATGCCAATGATGCCGAGGGGCACGTCGAGAATTCCATAGATATTCCTCATATATACCCCTTCGTATAACCGAGGAATGTCTATCTTGTGGACCGGGCAGAGCTACTAATTGAAATGTATTCCGTTTTCTTCCCACCCGCTCATTCATCAAATATTTTTCACACAAGATTTAAAATAAGTTCTTCTATTTTGTAACTTGTGATCTTTAAATATTGTAACAACTCATATAAGTTTAAATCAACCTCTTAGACTTTTCAGATGCATCTTCCATTTTTTCTCAGTTTCCCTTTATGTTTTAGAACTATTTATTGTATTCCTCTTTACGATAATTCTATCCTTATATGAATTAATTAATAATGATTAATTTCCTAAATAGTGCTAATTGATACATAAATAGTTTGATTCTGCTCTCCTAGAGATAGAGATGTTCGTAGAGCGGCATCTAATTATAGTGGAGTCGTTGGGTAGGATTTGGGATATGTTTAGTCTTGACCGTGTTAATGTACAGTCAGTTAGCCCTGGCTTATCGAGAGTGTGCGACATACCTTCACGCTGACGAGTCTCAGCGTTGGTGAACCGCCGTTGTCGACTTGAACGTTCATATCCGCTGCGGGTGAACCGTTTTCAATTCGGAACGTGGGCGTCAACGGTGTTTGACTCTTCAGCCTCGAAATTGACAATGGTATTCTACAACCGCCTCCTACTCCCCCACCGGTGTTACCATTACTCATGCTACCATCGCCTGATTGCTGTTTAATCTGAAAAAAACACATTTTTTAAATTATGCATCAATATCATTAAGATTGGTCATATCATGACATCCCACTCTCCTTTGCCTCCCCCGACACGCCCCTCTCCAACTTATTCCCTTCCTCTACTTATTTCCCCTCTCTTTTTCTCATCACTTCCCATTCTTCTCTTCCTCATTGCCCCTGCACTCAAACGTATCTCTCCTTTCCCAAAATCACCATCATCTCCTCATTCCTCCTTCTCATATCCTTTTTATCCCGCTCTCATAACTCTTTCATTCGTCTAGGCCCATTCCCGTATCCCACTCTATTTTCCCTTCCCCCTATTCATAAACTCCTCTCCTCTCTGACTTCTTAGCCCTCTCTCCTTCTCATTTCCCACCCTAAAACGAACCTCTCCCTATTCAGCCCCTCATTATAATTCCCCCTTGCAAACTACCTACCGTCCTTGCCCATCCTTTCTTTACAACCACCCACTAGTCATCACTCCCTTCTTTATAACACGCTCAATAACCCCCTTCATCTCTCTCAGAATACTGCAGACGATTCCTCACCGCCTTCACTATAAAACTAATCTCTCCCTCGCCCCTCTTCCTCCCACCACAATCTCCACTTTACAATTTCCTATCACACTTCCCTCCATCTTTACCTTCTCTAATTACTCTTACTCTTATCTCCTACTCGGCCATAACCTCCTCTCCCTCACTCTCACCCTCTCCGCATATTCCTTCCCTTCCACTCTCTTTACACCTACCCACACATCATCACTTCCTTCTTTATAACACGCCTGATAGCCCCATGCTTCTCTCTCAAAACACTGCACTCGACTCTGCCTCACCGCCCTCACTATCAACCTTATCCCTTCCCCGCCGCTTCTTTTTCCCCTCACTATAATCTTCCTCTGCAATTTCCTCTCGCACTCCCTTCCCTCTCTACCCTCTCCAACTACTCATACTCTTATCTCCCTCCTGAACCATAACCTTCTCTCCTCTCTGCCTCCTCAACCCCTTAACCTTCTCATCGCTCAAATTAAAACGTATCCCTCCTCTCCCTCTTCAGCCTCTTATTATAATTTCCCCTTACAACCTACCCACCCTACCCACCATCCTTCCCTTCTCTTTACAACCACCCACAAATCATTCCCTTCTTTATAACATACTCGATAACCCCCTCCTCCTCTCTCAGAACACTGCACACGACTCTGCCTCACCGCACTCACTATCAACCTTATCCCTAACGCGCCCCTCCTCTTCCCCCTTACTATAATCGACCCTCTACAATTTCCTATTGCACTCGCATCCCTCTCTACCCTTTTCCATTACTCTTACGCTTATCCCTCTTTTTGACACCCTAGATATTTCGTATACTCACTCAACCCATCTCTTATCATCCTTTCCCTCTCTAACTTTACTCCTCTCGGTCACCTTCAACCTTATCCCTATTTTCCTTTTCCTCTTCATCAACTTACCCTTATTCTCCTTTCCCTCCCTTGCCATTGCTTCTCACTTTTCACACTTTTGGATTAATATTTAAAATTTTAATATAAAACAATCCAATTTGTTGAACAAAAATCTGTATTAATATCTTATCGCTTCATCAATTAGGTTAGCAAAATTTTTCAATTTATTGATAGGTACTGCTTCCACTTAAAACCTTTTAAACTAGAACTAGAACGGCCTTTAAATTTCAATATTACGAAAGTGTTTTTAAAATTTTATTTTTATTCGAAACAGGTGTAGTCTAATAAATTAATATGCAAATTTCTCAGTTCCTCGAACCTGGAAGAGGAAAGGAAGCAATTTTACTAATGGGTAGTTTAAATAAACCTTTTGAGTTCTGAGGTGTTAACGAATATTAAACTTGAAATATAGGTTCAGTTTCTTTTTGATAATTTTTTTTTTATCTCATAAAAGAAAACGAAAACCGCAGATGACCTCGATGTGGTCGAATGGGGCAGCAGAAGGCACTTCTCACTCGACAGTCGATTCCATTCGAATTGACTGGATCACATTCCTCTGGGTCCTACTTAAATGATAATTTTATTCTGTATAAAATAACCGCAACTGTCACCTTTCGATAAAAATTTAGTTTAATATTCGTTTTATCCAACATCTTGTTCACTCATAATATATAACTTCAAATCTTGTAATTTTTGATAAAAGATCAATTTATACAGGGTAGAATATGCTACTGTGGATCAGATGATGAGGAGTAGATAATAATGAATTGAAATTAATAATATGTACTTATGCATTTAAATTATTTACTCTGATTACAAAACTAGTTTATTTCAATTATTATGTACTAGTTTTATATATAATATTAACTGTAATTGATTTTTATCCACTATAGACTGTGTTATCCACTGTAAGCTGGTCTTCCCATTTAATTAAAATCACAAATTATTTTATGAAACAAATGTATTATATATTTATTATTATATTAACATTATTGATTTTCTTTATCACGATTACTTATGAAGTGATATTGTTTATTAAAATAATTTGCATTGGAATGCGGCAGTGTTAATGAAATTCTCTTTCGTAGAAATGAAGCTATAGATAAAATAGTTATTAAAATTGGAGAAGATTTGAAAATGAATCTCAGTTAAAATTTAATGGGGCGTCTCGAATGATCCGTTGAAAACGTTAATTAATTTGGCGCTAATTCAGCGCTAAAGTTACGCAATCGTGTTCCACCGGGATTATTCACATTGTACCTACTAGCTATCTCCAAATTAGTGGCTTTCGTTCTCCTTTCTACCACGCCCAGTAAAGTTCCTAACACTGAAGACAAACTGTGGTTCCAAAATTATGGGTCTCATTCCTTATTTCTATGAATTACCCAGACCCAGGCTAACAATAAAAAAGTTAAAATTCGTAAAAAAAAAATTATTCATTAAAAAAGTGTTAAAGTGAAGACAACTTAATACATATTAAACAGTTTGGTAAAGTCCTTATGAGATCTCAAGGAATTTTTGAGTAATAAAAATCTAAAGGATTTCAGGAATTATCAAGGTTTTATGGAATCGCAAAGGATATCAGAAGCTTCTATGGAATTGTAATTTTTATGGATTTTTAAAACATATATTTAATGTAAATTCAGGAATTTTAAGGCATTTTTGGGAAAATTATGAGTAATTTTAAGATATTTTTGGGAGTTGTGAGTCATTCTATGGGTATTCTAGAATTTAAAGGATCTTTATGGAATTTAAAAGGATTTCATAGGGATTTTTAAACAATTTTATGAAATATTAGGAATTTCAATTTCAACAAATTTCGAAGGACTTTCACGAATTTCAAGGCATTAAAAAGGATTTTAAAGATTTTCCAAATATTTCCATGGATTTCAAGGAATATCGAAACATCTCGAGGGAGTTGAGAGGATTTTAAATATTACCAAATATTTCCGGGCAATTTAAGGAATACTAAAGGATTTCCAAAGATTTCAAGATATTTCTAGCGAACTTTGGAAGATAAATTGAATTAAACTTCAAGGAATTCCTAGCGATTTCAAAGATTTCAAGGGCTTTTAAGCTATTTCAAGGAATTTCACAAGATTAAAGTATTTCAAACATTTATGGTGATTTAAACGTTTATTTAGACAACTTTAATGAACAAGTTTAATTTAATTTGAATTCCAGAGAACTTCCATGGATTTTAAGCAATTTCGTCAGATTTCATAACAATTTTAGGGAATTTTAAAGATTTCCAAACATATCATGAGGTTTTAAGAGACTTTCGAGGGACTTTCTGAATTTTAAGATGCTTAAAAGGATTCTATGGGATTTCTAAATATTTCTACTAATTTTAAAAGATTTCATCAGTTTTCACAAGAGTAAAAATAGTTCCACGGGTTTCAAGGGATTTCTAGCGAACTTTAAAAAATAAATGAAATAAAATTTCGAGGAATTTCATAAAGATTCAAAGATTTTATCATGAAATCTTCAAGGATTTCAAGGGATTTCAAAGATTTCTAGGGATTTCAAAGAGGCTGTTAGAGAACTTCAATAAATACGTTTAATTTAAATTGTATTTGAGAATTTTCAAATGATTTATACTTTTTTCAATGGATTTTTACGTTTTCAAGGAATTCCAAAGATTTCGAAGGGATTTTAACGTTTTTTTGTTTGTTTAGAGAACTTTTATGAATAAGTTTAATAACTCAATTTATATTCAAGGGATTTGAAATAATTTATAATTTACGGAATAAATGAAATTTTACCTCAAGGGATTTCCCCGGATTTCAACAATTCAAGGAGAGAATATTAAGATTTACAGGACCTCCAATTATTTTAAAGATTTTGGGAAGTTTTACAAATTTCAATGGATTTCAACAGATTTTAACAGATTTCAAAGATTTTAATGGACCTAAAAATATTTTCAAAGGTACGAAGTTATTTCAAGAGATTAGAAAAGGTTTTCACATGGAATTTAATTATGTAAATTTTAAGAGATTTTTACGATATCAAGGGAATTTACCGATGTTTTCTGTGTAAAGTTTATTTGTACAGAATCGCTATTTTTGTATAATTTCGTATGAGATTATGCATGGTCTAAAATAAATCGTTCCTTTGCAGTTTCTCTACGTTTTACATCAGGTCATGCAATACTTTTTTATTATTCATTTAAATGCTGATTATCCTATAATTGTTTTTTACATAATGATTTTCTATAATGAATTTTCTATAATCCATGGAATCTTTTGCAATCTCATGCAATATTGTGTAATCTTTTACAATCCCATGCAATCCCCTCACTTTTTTTGATTGCAACTTTAAAAAAAAATCTCTGAATTATTTAATAAAAAGCATCTGAAAGCTTAAAGTCTTCCGACTTTATTTACATTTTTTAAAATTCTTAAATATTCAATAATTTACTTTTTACGCTGATTTATTTACAAATACTTTATCTTGAGAACGAATGAAGATAGGACGCCGTTTAATGGCTCCAAATATGCCGTTCTGTGATATGAGTGTAGTGCAATAGTTAAATGTATGATAAAATCGTTGTTACGCAGGAAATATTATTTTGAATATTTCTGACTTTGATCAGTATTGGCATGTGGGCGGCACAGCGGGATAAGTAGTAGAAAAAAGCACCTTTTCGATGACAATAGTAACTCTGTTGTCACATCTATTCAGGGAAGTCAGGTTGCTTCTGGAGTTACTATTGTCATCAAAATGGTACTTTTTTCGACCACTTGTCCCGCTGTGCCGCCCACATGCCAAGACTGATTAAAGTCAGAATTATTCAAAATAATATGTCTTGCGTAACAATGATTTTAGCATAAATTTAATTATGGGACTGCACTCGCATCACAAAACTGTAAATTTGGAGCCATTAAATTGCTCTATATCTTGATTAGTTCTTAAGATAAAGTATTTGCAAATAAATCCCCGTAAAAGTAAGTTATTGAATATTTCATAATTTTGACAAATGTATTGCATTACGTAATGTTGAAAGGATATCTGTGAATTTTTTCAGAATTGACGCTTGAAAAAGGAGGTCGAAAAACCCTGTTCTTGGGATGTTTTGCCCTCTTACTATATACTCACAAAATTTTTTTAGGATAAAAGATTATATTGTTAAATTAGGAAGACTTTAAGCTTTAAGATGCTCATTATTAAATAATTCAGAAATTTTTTTGGGTGATTTACAATCAAAAGGAATGAGGAGCCTCGACTTTTGGCCCCGACTTTAGTGTACACCAAAAATTCTAGTAATGAACCCCTTGGGTGGTTTACTCTCGGGTTTACTTTATTTAACAGAAATTATTGAGGAGATGAGTTTAACCAAGAATATTAGTTTAAATAAGAAAATGAATTTAGATAATACAGTTTGATTAAAAATTTGATTTTTATTTACTGATTCTTGAGAAAATGTCTTCTGTTTTTGATTTAATTGATCTGAATTACTAAACGAGGCAATAAACTTGAGAAATGGTTGAACGGTTAAGGAATGGGCTTTTTCTAGGAGTTTAGGTTCCATAAAAAGAGATTAGATTTGAAGAAGATGAAGCAGAAAGCAGTAAAGTTTTATTGGACAAATATTAAGTGAAACTCTTACCCACGTTGTCCTACTATCTTGTTTATCCTTGCGGTAGTGCGGCGACGTTCGGGAAGAAATTACGTCCTGAAGAATTGGTTGTCGGTGAAGTTGTGCCACGTACGCCATACGAAATGCATTGCCCACAATAGCGTTCAACTCCTCCGGCTGCAATCACATTAGAAGAACCCATTAAATTTCATTTAAAACCAGACACATTCTGAATGCAAAATCTCTTAATAATTTACTTTTATTTATTCTTTTTTTTTTATTTGAGTTCTAAAACACTCTTCTGATGTTTGAAACAAATTAAAAATTCTTATGGTTATTATTAATAATAATAATCTTCCAATTAATTAATTCAATTTTGTCCACATTGAAGCTCCTCTGTTTCGCTCGTTTTGCACGTGTTTTTTGTCTCCCGACTTTTTCTATCATTGTCACAGTTTATTAGTACATAATCAGTTTGACATCTCATAAAATTGTCTTCAACATAAAGTTGTTCCCTTTGATTATCAAGTTATTAATTTTGCTATTTATATTAAAATGATTGAATTTTAAAAATCATGATGCAAAGTTTAAAAATTAATAATTTTTAAAGACTTGATGTCAACATCCTAATTTAAGAATGCTTCAATTTTAAAATGAAGTTTGGAATTGTTTTATTTTTAACGCTTCAATTTTGAATTGTCTTCAACACGAAGTTGTTTCCCTTGATTTTCCACTCTCTAACTTTGCAATTTACATTAAATTGATTAAAATTTCAAAATCATAATAAGATTCTGTTTTTATTGTTTTAAAAATACCTATTTTCGAAATTTTAATCTGATATCATTTAATTTTGAGATTCTTGAATTAAAATTGTGTTCAATTCCTTTTTATTCCATTCGAAATATTGTCCTTTTTGCCAAACTTTACCTAATCGAAAATTGTTTGATTTTGAACGTTTTAAATTCAAAATCTTCAAACATATTTATTTTTAAATTTCAAGCGCTTTCAATTTTAAACTATTAATTATTATTTCAAGAATTTGTTAAACTTAATATTTTAAAATTGGTTTAATAATGGATTTTTAAATTGATGATATTTTGAAAATTAGGAAATAAACATCCAAAAACGTGAACTCTCAGGTATAAAATTTTGACATTAAAAGTACCGAAGATAAATAATAAAAAATGTTAATTAATTTAAAAGGAGGAAGGGGAAAATACATTTTTTTTAATATCCTGCCGGACATGAATAGAGTTATTAAATACTTATTTTATGTGAAAAGTGCCTGAACGTAAGCACACATTGCCCAGCAGCTGCATTTATTAAATCTAGTGGGCTGACTTCTTTTTTGTATTTTAGGGGCACATGTACTCGGGATTTAAAAGGCTTTGTTATTCACGTTAATATGAGCTAATGGCATACCCAGTATTATGGTCCTACTTATGTGCCCTTTCATATACAAACGGCTGTCATTTTGTAAATGCAGAAGAGAAAAATGGTAATCAGAATTAAGTACCTATTTTATAACAATATTTTTTATCTTGCATGTATATGCATATAAAAATAAAAAGTTACTTCATAAGTATCTTTAGAATTGTAATTTATTTATTCTCAAAACATAAAAATTGAAGTATGATTTAATTTCAAAAACAATTTTACATGGTAGCCACTTTTTGAGCTGGAAAAAATTCCCAGTCATTGAAATTATAAAGTTCAAACTGTTAAAGCTGAAGTTTTTTTTATTTGAAGTAATCAAAACTCAACTGCAAATTAAAGCAGTCAAAATTGAGCTCTTCTGAATATCCAACTTTCTAAATTAAAGCTTAAATAAACTTGCATTAAAAAATGTTAATTAAATCGTTTAATAATGAAACCTTCTAATCTGCTCAAAATGCAAACAAATAGTTGAAATTTCAAGCGAAAAAGGTATATTTTTTGGAAGACAGTTGAATTATCAATCTGAAAAGATAAATATTCAACAAAAATATCTTACTTTCAACAAAAAAGATGAATTTTCAACCACATAATTTAATGTTAAAAAAATTAATTTCCAACCACACAGTTACATTTATAACGAAATAGCTGAACTTTCAATAAAAAGTTACCAAGTTCCAAGAAATTAGTTGAATTTTTAACCAAACAGTTACATTTTCAAGCCCAAAAGATGAATTTCTTAGAACACAGTTGAATTTTCAACAAAAAAGTTAATTTTCAACCAAAAAGAATGATTTCCCACCATAAAAAATGAATTTTCAACTCGAAAGGACGAATTCTCTATCCAAAGAGACCAATGTTCAATAAAACAGCTGAATTTTCGACCAAGAAAGATGGCTTTTTAGAAAAATAATGGAGCTTTTAACCATATATAAAAAAAGATTAAAATTTACCCATAAACAGTTGGAAATGTTGATTTTCAGCCAAAAATATAATTTAGAAAGAATGGAGGAATTTTTAACCAAATAGTTGAAATTAAACAAATTAATTAATAACCAGATAGTAGAACTTTCAATTAAAAGAGACGAATTTTCAACAAAATAGTTAAACTTTTTAAACAAATAGACGATTTTTTAGAAGACAGTTAAATTTTTAATAAAAAAGTTTATTTTCAACTAAGAAAGATGAATTTCCAACCAAAAATGATGACTTTTCTACCATAGAAGACGAATTTTCAATTCGAAAGGATGAATTTAACATGCAAAAAGACAAAGGTTTAACAAAACAGTTGAATTTTCAATAAAAAAATATGACTTTTTAGCAAAATGAAGGAAGTTTTAACCAAATATTTGATTTTTAAACCTATAAAGACGAATTTTCAACCAAATGGTCGAATTTTCAAACAAAAAAGATAATAAAATCTACCATAAAAAGTTGCATTTTAAACCAAATAGTTGAATTTTTAATGAAAAAATATCAATTATTTAGAACACAGATGAATATTAATTGTTGAACAAAAAAGAGCACTGTTTAACAAAGTAAATGAAGTTTTAACCAAATAGTTGAATTTTCAACCTACAAAGACGAATTTGCAACCAATTGGTCGAATTTTCGGACAAGAAAGATTGAAATTAAACCACACAAAGTTACAGTTTCAACCGAATAGTTGAATTTTCAAACCAAAAAACAACTTTTTTAGAAGAAAGTGGAATTTCCAACAAAAATTTTAATTTCCAAAGAAAAAGGATGACTTTTCTACCATAAACGATGAATTTTTAACGAAATAGTTGAACATTATGAAAAAAATTAATTTTTAACCAACCAGTTGTATTTAAAAGGAAATAGCTGAATTTGTAAAGCAAAAAGAAGATTTTTTTAAAAGAAAGTTGAAGTATCAACCTGAAAATGTAAATTTTCAACAAAAAATATCATTTTTAACCAAAACTCTAGAGTTCGGTTCTTTGTACTGTTCTCAAAAGTACAGTTTCTTGTTCAACCAAAAAGGATGAATTTTAACAAAATAATTAAATTTGTCAAAATAATTGAATTTTCAACCAAATAATTGAATTTTTAACCAAAAAGAATGACCTTTTAACCAAAAATAGTTCAATTTTCTTATTGGCAACTATTAATTTAGTTCTAATTGAAGCAAAACAACGAGAAAAAGAGGAAATTTCTTGAAAACAGGGGAATAGTGTGCAGTTTGTAACTAAAAGTTAATATATTGGCTTTTCTTACTCGATAAATATGTTAAGTGATATTTTTTAACGTTGAGGACGCTTTATTATGTGCTGCTGTTAAAATTAAAACTAACCATTATTTTATAAACTTTAGGATTTTTTTATTGAAAATTAAACAAAATTCGCCGTCATTTCCCGATTTTTTCTCGGTTTTAGAAAATTCCACGTCATTTGCAGTAGCCACCACTGAACCGGAAAACCAGGAAATGACCAGGAATTTTTGTTATATCGAGACCTGACTTTAGTTAGGGATTAACATTTTTCAGATTTTATATCCTCAAAAAAACGTTATAATTTCAACTTAAAAGCATTTTTTAATTCTAAAATAAAATATGTAAAAAAATGAAATCCTTATCTAATCCCAAAGAGAGTGGGAATTTATAAAGGAAGTGTGTATGTGTACCGAAAAAATCCACACGTACCGAAATTTCGGTACAAATAGCCCCTTTTCCAGCTCCCCTTATTCGTACCGAAAAAATCTGGCTACTTGTACCGAAATTTCGATACATTTAGCCACGGCCATTTATAAAAGGGTTTTCCATGTAGCATAGTTACAGCCAGTTAGGGATTAACATTTTTCAGATTTTAAATCCCTAAAAAAACGTTATAATTTCACATTAAAAGCATTCTTTAATTCTTAAATAAAATATGTCAAAAAAATGAAATCCTAATCTAATCCCAAAGAGAGCGTGTATTTGTAAAAGGGTTTTCCATGTAGGATAGTTACAGCCAAGGCTACTTAGTTTTATATCCTGCAACCTACACTGCTTTTTACTTGCTTTAACGATCTACAACGAACATTTACATCGTGTTTACTGGTACATAATTGTCTTATATTCAGCGGGGCATTAAGTCGATCTAAGTGGTGAGATATTAATTAATTATTGAAAGAGCTTATTATATTTAGTCCATTGGGTCGAAGTGCTTTGCCAATAATTGCAGGTCCACTACGATCCAACCGAGCTCTATAGTCTCTATAACTGCATTAATTTATTAATCATTAATATCTGCTAATCCAGAAGACGTGAGTATTCCAGTATTCTACAATTCCAGCAATTATTGTATTGTTTGTTTAATCTAATTTATGTAAACTGTTTCATGACAACTTCCAACGGGCATAAATATAACCCTTTTTTTAAATTATTTTCTTCGCACTGCCAGGTGAAAAAAAGATAACTTGCATCCTGAACGAGTTTTGCGATGAAATCTAATTAAATTATACGTATAATTTACTAGTCATCCTGCGTGAGATAGTTTCTGATATTGTTTTATGTTATTTTCAGAATTGGGTTCGGAAAGCAAGTAGTAATTTTTTTATCAATTTAATATTCTATGGTTTATTACACCCTGTTTTTTAATGTTAATCATTGTGTTCGATTTTATCGTTATTCATTCTGTTCCTCTATCTAGCAAAATTCAATCCTTTTCTATCCATTTCTATTACTTGTAACTCTTTTCCTCTCTCCAATAATTATCTTCCGTTCTGTGCAGTTTAAAGATTGTTTATTCTTTTCGAAAATTCTATCCAATTGTATCCGTTTCTATTCACTTTTATTACTCGTTATCCTAAGTTCCTTTTCCATAATTATATTCTTTTATGCCCTGTTTTATAAGTTTCTATTTTTTCCATTCTATTGAATCCTTAAATCCTTAAGTATTTCATGAAGGAGTCTCAGTTAATTACATAAGTTTTTTTTGGGGGAGGGAGTTCGGAATAACTTACGAAGTCTTACTTATGAGGGGGGGCTGAAAACATTTCTTACGTAAGTTTGCTCTTTTTAATTATTTAAAAAAATATGATAATGAAAACCTATTTTGGCTGTTCAAATTACTTTTTATACCATTATATCATTTTTTTATTATTTTTTTTATTATGTAACATTTTATATTACATAAATACGTACGTCCAATAAATATAGAGTCGAGGAGTTAATCATTCTTGAAATCTGGTCTACACCTTTTACGAAATCTCGTGGAATCCCTGGAAACCTTAGCAATCCTTTGAAATCCCGTAAATTCTTTCGAAAATTTTGTGAATCCTCTACAATTTTTTTAATCGTGTAAAAATTCCTTGAAATCATTTGAAGTCCATGGATATCCTACATAAACTCTTGAAATCCCTTTAAAATGATCAAGCTCCCTGGCAATCACTTGAAATCTTTTAAAAACTGTGGACATTTCTTTAAATTTTTTGAGATTACGTGAACTCTTTTAAAATCCTTGAAATCGCTTGAAATCTTCAAAATTTCATAAAAATCTCGTATGATTGTTTAAATTCCGTTATTAATAAATATATCTAGAAATCGTTTAAAATCCTTAAAATTTCGTCAAATATTTCAAAAAGTCCTGAAAATCCCTCAAAATCTTTTATAATAATATATAATCCTTTAAAATCCCGTGATATCTTTTGACATCCCTTCAAATCCGTTAAAATATTCAAATTCCATTAAAATCCCCTGACATACTTCAAAATTTCGTGAATATAATTCGGTATTTTTTGAAATCCTTTGAAATATCGTGGCTTCTTTTCAAATATTTCGAAATCTATTAAAATCTCTTGAAATCCGCGGAAATCGTTCTTAATTTCTTAAAATCCACAAAAATCTTTAAAGTCCCTTAAAATCTTGTAAAGTCCCTTGAAAAATTGAGCTTTTCTCTGACATTGTGCAGCATAATTTCTTTGAACTTTTGAAATCTTTTTAAATTAATTAAAACTTGTGAAACTTATGTTAATCCTTTGGAATCGTTTGAAATACTTGAAAACTTTTGCAATCCTTTCAAATAATTTGAAATCCCTTAAAACTGATAAAATCCCAAAAAAGTTTTGGAAATCTAGTTAAATTCCGTAACAAATTAGTATTCTTTTAAAAATTTTGTAGTGCTTTCAAATACCTTAACACCTTTGACATCTGTTTAAATACTTTTAAATCACTGAAAATCTTTCAAATCTTTTGAAATCTCGTGTAAAGTGAAAATAATTGATATATTGTCGATATATTGAGTAAAAAATATAAAATCTTACGTATCTTTAAATCGTATGAATCCTTAAAATATGGGGGGTGGGTCTAAAATTTCAAAGATCATCCTATAAATGGCTACAGTCTCTGTGTAATTTATTTTTTTAATTCGAAAAGAATTTCTTTGAATTTTAGATACTTTCTTACAGAGAAAACAATATTTTCCGCGTAGTCCCAAGAAAAGATTAAAGTTCGGTTTTAGGTGAAAGTTAGAATTTTTCAGTTGTGTCCTATAAATAGCTACACTTCGGAATTTATGTTTTTACTTAGAATAGAGTTTCTTTGAAATTTATAGAGTTACCTTACAAGAGAATATAAAATTTCAATCGTTCTAGTAGCAACAGGAAATTTTTTAGAAAATTTCAAAGTTCTCTTTTACGTGAAATAGGGTGGACGCAAAACTTAATTTCCAAAAATCCCTGATTTTTCTCTGACCAATGAGATTTAAGGATCAAAATTCGATTCTCTGAAAATTTGTAATAAAAAGTTATTATCATTAAATGTTGTTTATAGTTCCGCTTATAGAAATTTCCTGACTTTTACACGTTTTTCGAAAATCCCTGACTTCCATGATTTCCAGGTTTTCCCTGACCTGCGAGAATCCTAATTAAATGTTTTAATTCTTTTAACGTATTTTTAGTAACAAAAAAATCTGGTGAAAGATTGAAAGGCACGAACTCTGACGTTCGAAATAACAGACGATTTGAAACGACCTTCCTAAGTCGAGAGATTTAAGAGACGGATTGGCACAGAACAAGATAGGAAGGCGGAAATAAAAAGTAAGAGAAGAAATAAAGGAGAGGCGGAAGAGATAAGAGAGGGAAAAAGAAGTAGAAGAATTGGCAGAAAAAGGCCGATATTAACGTACAAAAATAGAAAACAGGGGAGAGGAATGTGTATCAGAGATAGGGGAAAAGGAAAGAAAGCGTCGAAAAGGGAAAAAAGAGCCCTAAGAAAAAAAACGAAATTGACATTGCGCAAATAAGACAGGAATGAAAAGAAAGGGATCGATCGTCTTTCCACAGGGAAAAAATCCCACCGATATTGGCAATCGTCCATTTATTGGTATTTTTTTAAAACTGTGATTCTTTTTCTCTGATGTGAAGGAACTCGACTTTTTACTTTTCACATTCCTATACAAAAATGAAGAAAATTTTAGAGAAGAGATGTTTATTCAACTGACAAAAATATAATAAAACCTGAATATAAAGTAGGTTCCTTAATTGAAAAATAAGAGAGAATTTTTTTAATAAGGGGCCGTTCAAAAAATTCGTAAACATTTTTTGGACTTTTTTACCCCTTCTTTTTCGGACGAATAGTGAGAATCTTGCAAACTTGATTGGCCAGTTCGAATTGAATAAGATAAGTCAAGCTTATTAAAACTGAAATTAATTTTTTATTTTAAAAATGGATAATTATTCCTTTTATAAATACTATACAGGCACGAAATATGAGCCCACTTGTAGTTGGTTAGTTTTGCGTTTCAAGGCTCTAAACTCTAAACTGAATCTTTTTTGTCATTTTTTCAAAAAGATATTGCAAGAAATATCAAAAATTTTAAGTATCATTCAATTATGAATAATTCCCTGAATAATGGGCATTTTTTAATGTTCTGGGGCTCATTTTATTGATAAATTTACCTAAAATATTTGTGATAGTTCCAGAAAATTGTACTGTTTTCTCCCTGGATTCTGTCAAAGGCTGAACGCAAACAAAAAATATGTAAAAATTTAAAGTTTTATGATACAATAATAGTATTCATAATTTTATCACATTCATAATTTTTTAATTCGTTTGTTTCAAGCATACTATTTTTTGATTTTTTATTCCAATTGTAGAAAAATTTCTGCAATTTTTAAATTCTACGAATTTCCATAAATTTCCCGATTTTTTTTTAAATTTCAATATTTTTAAAAATTTTTGTTAATTTATAAATTTACCATAAATTTCTAGAATTGTCAAAATTTCTAGTAATTATATTAAAATTCAAATAAAGTTTTCGAAATTCCTTCATATTAGCAGAAATCATGCCTGTGTTACAAAAAAGTCTGAAATCATGCATTTATTATAAAAATATCGTATGCAATAACGACTCGTGTATGTTTTCAGTAATCGTCTCCGGCTCGAAAGAGTCCCAAAAACTTTTTTTCACAAAATTGTATTTCAGAAGCAGATAAACTTTACTTAGTGCCTTTTATTTAATTTTCCAAACTTTCAACTCGACGTTTCGTTTCGTGGACATGAATTTATCAACAACAACAAGGTCGATCATGTAAGTATTTGCAACTGATACATGCCCTTAAATGAAAACTACTTATTAATAAATAATGAATAATGAGAAATTAATAATAAATAATAAGTAATTAATAATAGATAATAAATCATAAATAGGCCGAATTCATTTCCAGTCTGAAGAAAATTGTTTGCAAGAAATATGTTTTTTTTCTTCAAAGGATTCTTACACGACACGTACTTCACCGATTTGACAAAAATTTTAATTGGAAGTATTTGAAATTTTAAAATGATAATGCCGTTTATCAAGAATTTATCGAAATATTCTTTAAAAGTGTTTTAGTACCTAAACCGGTATCGATGTATGACATTTTGTTTTTGATTATAATAGATCCTTCTAATCCCTTTTGAAACTCTTCTAAAAAATTCAAAAAATTAAAAATTGACGAAATCGCCGAAATTGTTCTAAAAATATTCAAACTTAATTTTCTCAAAAAGGCCACAGTTTTTTTTCTCTTGATTTTGTTCAACTATGTACTAATATAGTGTATACCTATTAGAGTGGGCGGAAAAATATTTGTTTCCAGTAGTGGGTTCTCAGAGTGGGTTAAAGTTGTATTTGCTCAGTATTAGTGAGCCGTCCAAACTTTAGTTCGATCGGATAATATCTTCTAACTTACGTATGGATTTGAAAATTCAAATTTTTGAAAATTTAGGAGAAAATTTCCTATGGGCCAAAAAATTATGTTGAATTCTTTAAAAGAAATAACTTTGATAACCAACTTAAAAAAAAACAAAAGAAAAAAAACGGTGACCTTTTTAAGAAAATTAAGATTGAATATTTTCAGAATAACTGCCGCCATTTGGTCAATTTTGAAATTTCCCGGTGTATTTTAAAAGAGAATAGAAAGATCTATGAGAATCAAAGAGAAAATATCAAATATGTACTTCTATTGGTTTAGAAAAGATAACACTTAAAATCGATAAATTCTTAATAAAGGGCGTCACCAGTCTTAAGTTCAAATACTCCCAACTTTGTAAAAAAATGTTCATAAATAATGAAGAATGAATAATAAATAATAACTAAATAAACTAATTATAAATTAATCATTTTTTTTAAACAAAAAAATAATGGCTTCCTCAGTTTTAATAAATCAAGGAGCAAAATGAAGAAAAATAATTCATTATTTCGAGCGACGTTAAAGATGAGATACAAGCGAGCAATGATTTAAAGATTAGTTTATCATGTTTGAAGTAAAATAAAAAAATGAAAATAAAATAATAAAAAATGGAATGTAAATTTGGTTGGTTAAAATGGCTCGAATTTTGAAGCACACGTGTGCATATAAGGATTAAGGTATGGCAAAAGCGAAAGCAGTTTACAGTTTACACGAGGCATCCCATACCATGGCAGTTGGGACCTAAGGAATGCGCTCGTCCGATCCCACGGCTTTTCCCCTTTCGCCCCTCGGCGCAGCGCAGCGGCTGAGTCTTACTTCTTACTCCTAAGGCTAACATTACTCTTTTATACTGCTCTTTTACTCTTTTACTTTTTTTCTTTTTTGCTTTTTTACTATTTAAGCCTTCCTTATTCATACATACTTAGCGCGTCTCAAAAGCGACTGAAAGAGACTCACTCGCCTCGGCGTGCGTTACGGATTTTCATTGACAAAGTATGTATGTACTTACTCACACGTGTACTTAAAATTTTACAACGATCACAACTATACACTTGCTTGCTACGTAACGTTTTTCGAGTCCAATGACACTTGTCATTACGTAATCTGCTCATCATATAAAAACGTATAATTTTCTTTTACGCAAACTTCCGTCAAAATGCACATAAATTTGTAAAACCACTTATGGAGGCGGAAACAAATTATATGCGAGGACAAGATTCAGGTTCTTCATCGTATTTTTACTTGAATCCTGGAGAATCTTATTTAGATTCATAGACATCACGCGGCCCAAATTATGCTCTCAAAACAGGGAGAATAGGGTGATTTTTCACGAAAATAGGGAAATAAATTATTTTTAATACAATTAATGTAGTCTGTACTAAGAATGAAAGTCGAAATATATTGCATTTTCGATCAAATAGTTGAATTTTCAACGAGAAAAGATGAATTTTCAACTCAAACAGTCGAATTTTTAGAATAAATTTTACTTTCAAATCCGAAAAGATGAATTTTCAACAAAAAAGTTCATTTTTACCAAATATTTGAATTAAAAAAATTAATTTTCAACGAAACAGATGCATTTAAAATCGAATAGTTGGAATTTCGAGCAAAAGAGACGAATTTTTCACCAATAGTTGAAATTTCATCCTACAAAAATAGGCGTTCAAACAAAAAAAATGAGTTTTTATAAATTTTATAAATTTTCAATCATGAAAGAACAATTTTTTAGTAAGAAAGAAGAACAAAAATTGAAACAAATTGTAGAACTTATTATAAGCAAAAAAAGATGCATTTTCAACAAAAAAGCTAATTTTTAACCAAACCGTAGAATTTTCAACAAAATACTTAAATTTTGTAACAAACTGTTGAAATTTCAAACCGAATAGCTAAATTTCTACAAAACAGTTGAATTTTTAACCCGAAAATATGAATTTACAAAAAAAAGATTAATTTTCAAACAAATAGTTGAATTTTCTACCAAACTGTTGAAATTGCAAGCCAAGTAGCCGGATTTCTACAAAACAGTTGAATTCTTAACCCGAAAATATAAATTTTCAACAAAAAGTTAATTTCCAACCAATTATTTAAATTTTTTACCAAAGTAATTGAATTTTCAACAAATCAGATGAATTTTCAACTTTCAACCAAGTAGTTGGATTTTAAATAAAAAAGATAACTTTTCAACAAAGTAGATGGATTTTTTTAAGTACATTAATTTCCAACCAAAATAGATTATTTCTAAACAAAAAATTCAATAGTTGACTTTTAAATTTAAAAGGATCTACTTTTAACCAAAAAGGATGACTTTTCTATTAAAGATGCATTTTTAATCCAAAAGTACGAATTTTCTATATAAAAAGAGGAAAACAGTTATTCAATAAAATAGTTTAATTTTCGACTAAAAAAGATGAATTCTCAAAGAAACATATAATAGTTGATATTTCAACCCAACAAGGTTTTAATTTTAAATCAAAAACAGTTGAAATCAACCAAAAAGACGACTTTTCAACAAAATACTTCCATCCTAAAAAAATACTTTCATTTTCAACCAAAAAGTTAAATTTTTAACCGAAAAAAATGGAATTTATACCAAGAGATAAATTTTCAAACCAATACGATGAATTTTCATCAAAAAAGTTGAATTATCTATCAGGAAAGATTTTTAATCAAGAGAGAAGAAACTTTCAAAAAGGCGAAAACTCCAGAAAACAGTTAATTTTTTGATCAAATAGTTGAATTGTCTGCCAAGAAGGATGATTTTTCAACAAAATTCTTGAATTTTTAACGAAATAATAAAGTTTTTAATAAAATAATAATAATTTTAACCAAAAAGATTAACTCTGAGCCAAAATATTTAAGCCAAAAACGGGAAAGGGAAAGTTTCTTAAAAAGAGGGGAAAAATAGGAATTATTTTTAAAAAAGGGAAAAGACTAGAATAGGGGAAAGGGTGTCACTCTGGATGCAGCAAAAACCTGAAAATAATATTGGATTTTTGAAGCCATTTTTGAATAATCGGGTCGTTACAAAAGAAAAATTACTTTGTTTTTCAATGTTAAATTAAAATATAAAAAATAAATAATCATTTAGACTATAAAGAAATGAATTTTCGTGAAGTCTCTATTTTTTTATTTAATTCTAAAATCTGTACATTTTTAAATATGCAAATATAGTCACTGCTTGGTAGAAGCGACGCGCCAAGAAATCTATCAACTGTTTCTTGACTTTTTTGATTTGAGATTCGGAAGTTAGCCAATAAAGCCATTCAAATGAACATTCATTTTTCTTCTCTGATTGATAGATTCATCAACTCAATTTTATTGAATAATATTTAAAATATGAATAAATTATTTTTCAATTTTCTCGGAAATACAGTATAATAACATATTTTTGTAAAATAATGCATTATAAGTTATTATAAAATAATAAATATATATAATGCGAGCAAATACAAGATAAAAAAAGAATAAAAAAATTAAAATGATAAATTTATTATAAAAAAGAATTTATTTTTGGGAAATTAATTATTGAAAAATGCAATTATTGTAAATCATGCAACTATCCTATTGCAAAATAAAGGAGGTTAAGTTGAAATTTGATTATAAATTCAATCACGTATTGCAATCCTAAATATATGAAATAATTGTAATAATTTTAATCTTGAATAATATCAGTTGAAATTCTTTTATAAAGTTTTATAAAGTCCCGAAAAATCAGGTGAGTTGGAAAAGGGGATGGACTAGCCAAGCTTATGAAAAATATTTGTCTAGTCATCCCGAATTTCGGGACGGCGAGACACTTCGTTTAAAAAAACTATATATCTTTTCATCAAAAGGCCCTCGGTTAATTCTTTTTATATTAAATATTTTTAATAACTTAAGTTATAATTGATTAATTTGCAGAAGTTATTACAGATTTTCGTTATTCTTTTTATTTTTATTAGTATTTTCTTTTGCTATGATGAAAATCAAATAGTTCGAAGTCTCACGTGGAACTGAATACCAACAAATCTCATAAAATATGTAGATACAGGAAGGGTCAGGATTCAGGATGGAATCTATTTTCATGGACATAAATTTAAAACGATCGATCAACCACCTGCTCAACACCAGTAGTTAAAATAGCTGTGGCTATTCTGGACCCTCGTCAGCATTTAGCACATGGAATTTCATTCTACCGAATATAATTTATGCGACGTATTTATACCCTTCCAAGAATGTTTCCAGAACACAAAGTTATCCTCTGCAGCTCAATGACTTTATATTCAAACTTGAAATTCAAGCTGGGGATAAAGTGTCATTAGAGTTTCAAATAATCCCTCCTCAAATTTCCATGAGTTTAAAACAACGTGTTAAAAATGCTTCTTTAAAAATCCCTCGAAAATCTGGAACCATCCGAATCATTCCAAATAAATTGAGATAAAAAAAGGAGGAAGATTATAAGGTAACATTTTCTAGGGATGAAATTAAATTTAAAAAAGAACACATTCTGACGAATCATTCAAAAGTGACTTTTAAAATCCGACAATTTCACGCGCTGATGAAATCAGTCATTTTAAATGATTTAATCTCTTGAATTTTTCTACTGATCAAGGTTCATTTCCAACAATAGAAATTAATTTTGAAAAAAATATTTAAATTTTACAAAAAAAAATAAAATAAATTTTCAACTAAAATGATGATCTTCACACAAAAAAAGGAATTTTCGACAAATTAGTTCAATTTTCAATAAAAAAAGATTAACCAAGAAGATTATTTTCAACAAAGAAGATTAATTTTTTCCCAAAAAAGACGAAGTTTCAACAAAATACAAGATTTTTAAACTATAAAAGATTCATTTTCAACAAAAAAAGAACGAATTTTCAACCAAACAGGTGAATTTTAACTAAAATGAAGAATCATTGACCAAAAGATTATATTTTTAACAAAACAATTCAACTTTCAACTATGTAATTCAATTTTTAAGAAAAAAATTCATTTTTCGCAAAGAAGATTAACTTTCTATCTAAAAAGACGAATTTTCAATTAAAAATACATGAATATTTAACCAAATAGTTGAATTTGCAATTGCGTTAAAATTTCAACCAAAAATGGAACAGTTAAAGTTTCATTAACAAAATTAATTTTCAACGAAAAAACCTAAATTTCAACAAAATAGTTCAATGTTCAACAAAAGAGATGACTTTTCAACTAAAATGATGAATTTTCAACCAAGAAGATTATTTTCAATCAAAAACGACGAATTTTCAACAAAATGCAAGAATTTTTCACATAGTAGTTCCACTTGCAACCAAGTAGTAAAATTTTCAATGAAAAAGATGAATTTTCAAACGAACATGAATTTCCAACAACAAAAAAATCATTTTCTCAACGAAGATTAACTTTCTACCTAATAATACGAATTTTCAACAAAATACATGAATTTTCAAACAAATAGTTGAATTTGCTACTGAAAAAGATTAATTTCCGACCAGAAAAAAAGGTATAATGAACAAAATACTCGAACTTCCCACCAAGTAGTTGAATTAAAAAAAATGAATTTTCAACCAAGAGCATTACTTTCGATAAAAACGACGAATTTTTAACGAAATACAAGAATTTTCAGCCATAAAGTTAAATTTTCAACTAAACGAGAGTAGTTTTCAACAAATAAAACGATGTTTCAACATAATAGTTAAGTTTTCAAACAAAATAAAATGATATATCATTAACAAAATTAATGAATTATGAACAAAGCAGTTCAACTTTCAACCAAGTAGTTTAATTTTCAAGTAAAAAAATGCATTTTGCGCAAAGAAGATTAATTTGTTACCAAAAAAGATGATTTTTCAACAAAATAATGAATTTTTAACCAAACATTTTAGTTTTCAACTGTGAAAATAAATCTTCTACCGAAAAACGACGAATTTACAAAGAAATACAAGAATTTTTATTTACAAAGTTGGATTTTCAACTAAAAAAGAATAATTTTCAACAAAAATTCAGCAAAATAGTTCAATTTTCTATCAAACTAAAAAGATAAATCATTAACAAAATACATGAATTTTCAACAAAAAGGGAAGTTTTTAACTAAAATAAATAAAATTTCTATCAAACCAGGAATAATTATATTTTCAATTAATAACACTAATTTTCAACCAAAAAAACAAATTTTTAACAAAATAGTTAAATTTTCAACCAAAGAGATGAATTTTTAGTAATAAAGATGAATTCTCAACAAAAATGTAACAGTTGATATTTCAACCAAAAGACCGAAAAGTCAGTAGAAATGCCTGATATTTCAGATGAAGCATGCTTGATTAATTTAATCAGTCAAATTGTGACTGATTTGAATTTAGAGTATAAGTCTTTATGAGTAGAAATTTTTTAAAATTAAAAAAAATTCTTATTCTTTTAAGACATTACCGATTTTTCAAGCAAGTGAAATTAGCCTGAGGAATAAATTATAAAAAAGAGAAATTTGTGTTACAAAGTACGACAAAAATAGGGCATATTAAAAATTTTATGAGCCTCTTAAAAGTTGAAGACAGTTGTAAAGATTGTGGTTCATAGTAATGAGAATTAAGTATTTAATGGCGAGAGGAAATATGTTACGAGTTCTTGCACAATGCTAACATATTCATTAAATATTTGCATTGAATACTAGAATATTTAAAAATTAGGAAACTTAAAAAATATTAAAATTCAAGCTCAAAAATCTTGAAAAATATATTAAGTAAAAAAAATAAATGGCTTCATTGTTACCTAGTATGAATAGATTTTATTACATAATTAATTGATTTATAAATATTCATAAGACTGGTAATTAGTTTCGATCTCTCGTAATTTACAGTTCAGAGTTAATGATCCTTTTATTACTCGCTAGACTACATAACACTTTTTGTATGAATACCTTCATATACCGGCGATTTGAATAAAGTGATTAAAAGCTAGAATTTAAATTCTAGAACAGATTTTTTTTTTCGATAATAAAAGGGAAGTTGCTGGTAAAAAAGTAAATCCGATTTCAATACAAATTATAAGTTAGAATAAACTAGATTATATTAAAGACAACCTGACCAGTTAGCATTAGGACAAAATCCGGTCTCACTACGGGTATTAAAATTAAACTGCTAAAATTAGCTCGTTACCTTGCGACACGAATCTTGCAATTTCATTGATTCCACATTTACATTCAAATTAAATAAATCTACTCTGAATTAAAAGAAGTCCGTTTGATTTTTAGATTTTTAACCTATTTCGAGGAATGAGTTTGATAAAGCTGATATCTAATTTGGAAGATACTAATTATATTAATTGACTTTTATAATTACAATTAAACTATAAAATTGATAAAATTGTAGCTTTCTCATTATTAATAGAATATCGGAAAGTGTCGCTATTTATACTTAAATAAAATAAAAATAGAGACTTTGTAGTAAAACGTGTCGAAAGTTTCTTTAATTAAAAATAATGGTCTGAAATAATTGCGACAATTGCGTGACCGCTGATAACGTCCGGTAACGATTTTTAATTAGCGTAATTAGTGCTGAAGACAAAACCTTTTTTCATCGCATGACCGGACGGAAATTGCAATAATGTAAAAAGGTGGACTGCAATTTAAATATTTACTTATTGTAAAGGAAATGATACATTTTTTTAAAGAGGAAATTTATTTATATAACAAGTATTTTTAATAAAAAGATTAAATTAAAGTTTAGGCGAATGATTCCATGTTAAAAACTTATTTAAATAATTGTATTTATTAAATAAATTGATGTTACAAGATAAAATTTGAATAAGTTTTCTTGAGTAGATAAATGAATTATATATTCAAATTTTATTACGCATGTAGCTTTCTAGAGAGGGACAATTCTTCTTAAGAATTTTAAAGAACATTAAATGGAAAAGAATTCAGAGAATCTTGCGTTTTATGGAACTACTTTCTAGCGTACATAAATAAACGATAAAAATTCCTTCCAGTTCCATTCATTTGTAAAAAGGGCGTGGAGTATTTGTTTTTCCCATTCTTTTGAAAACATTGTCTAAAAATCAAATCATAAACTTTAAACGATTTTAAAATCAAATTTGACAAACAGAAATAGAAGAAATTCACAAACGTTTTTTTTAAGTTGATGGTATTTGACTTTAATCTATATTATAATTTTTTTTTAATTTAACAGAATTCCTAACAATTCAATGATTTTAAATTATTTGTTTATTTTATTTGAGATTATTCACATGAAGGCGTTTGGGTTTCAATATAATCCCCTAATGAATATTATGAACTAAAAAATATAACAGCAGTTCAGTAATTGAATTTGAAGTAAAAACGGGGATTTTTTTCGAAAAGGGGCGATTCCATTTATTATTAAAAACTTTTGATATAATATGGATATGAATATTGAACAAAGGTTTCCTCTGAAAGTAACGACTTTTCTTTAGCAAGTTTTCTAGTTATTTTTGGGTTTTGAAAATTTTTTAGCTTTAAAAAATCTGTTCAAAACGTTAGCACTTTCTATTGATAAAATACATGGAACAAAATCAGTAAGATGAAAGTTTGAAAAATAGATAAACTTTATCAGTTGAAAGCTCTCAGATGTTTACAAAAATTTTAATGTTAGCTGAAAAAAGATTATACTACGAAAAATATAAATTAAAAAACAATATATTTACGAAAATAAGAAAATTATGAATGTAAATTTTTTTTTAATACGCAGTTTCCTAACATGAAAAGCCAATCAAAAATGTTGCCTAATTTTTTTCAGTTAATTCTTTAAGGTTGAAAAGTTCACTATTATACTTTTGGTTAAGAATTAAATTTTTTTGTGAAAGATTTTATTATTAGTTAGAAAATGTGATTATTACTTTGTTGAAAATGCATCCTTTTTTGTAGAAAATTAAACTATTTGGTGTAAAATTAACTTTTTTGTTGAAAACCCATGATTTCATGTTGAAAAATCAACTTTCTTGTAGAAAATTCCTCTTTTTTTCTGAAATCCAACAATTTAGTTGAAACTTTGTTTCTTTCTTCACTGAAAAATCTTTTTTTGGTTGAAAAATCAACTATTTTGTTGAAAAGTCGTCTTTTTGGATGGATTCAACTATTTTTGATTAAAAATTGAAATCTTTGTTGGTTAAAATATCAACTATTAAATTTTTCAAGAACTCATCTTTTTTGGCCGAAAATTCAATTGTTTTGTTGAAAATTCTTCTTTTTGTATAGAAAATTCATCCTTTTTAATTGAAAATTCATCTTCTGGTCGCAAAGATATCTATTTTGGTTAAATTTTTTTTTTTCAATTATACAGTCTAATATTATATAGTTGATTCAGAATTTATTGCTTTTAGTAGAAAATGTAATTATTTTGTTGAAAATTCAACTTTTTGTTGTTGTTGAAAAGTCATCTTTTTTTTGGGTCGCAAATTCTCTCTTTTGGTAGAATTGTCACCTTTTTTGTTTAGTTGAGTTTAGTTGAGATTTTTTTTCTTTCTTGACTGAAAAATCTTTTTTTGTTTAAAAATCAACTATTTTATTGAGAAGCTGTCTTTGCTGTTGAAGTTTCGTATTTTTTTTTGCATGAATTTAACTCTTTTTAATTAAAAATTAAAATCTTTCTTGGTTGAGATATCAACAATGTTATTACATTTTTCACTGAGAATTCATCTTTTTTGGTTGAAAATTCAAGTTCTTGGATGAAAATTAATTTTTTTTAAAGGTTCATCGCTATAGTTTACAATTCGTCTTTTTTTTGTAGAAAATTAATCTTGTTGATTAAAAATGTACCTTTTTGGTTTAAAATTCAACTGTTTGGTTAAAAATTAATCTCTTTTGTTAAACATGCAATATTTTTACTTAAAATATTAGGAATGTAAAGCGTTTAAAATTGAATTTAATATGGTATAAACGTTAATTTTATCTAAAAGAATTTATTCTCATAATTTCGTAAAAAATCTCTTTATTTCCCTTGTTTCTATAAATGTTATTGATTTGCAGCTACAGAATTGATTTATCTTTCGGGTTCGGTTTTTCCATCTAAAAAATTAGCAAATAAATCGTTCAGGAAATATTTATAATTGGTATCATCAAAAAGAATCTCATTCAAAGTATCTTGTTTTCTAATGTCTTGAATTTCTGTTTATGATTTAAAAAAATGAATCGGGCCTTGTAAGAAACGGGGGAAAAGGGAAAAATTGGGTCCAAATTTTCGATTTAAGGTGTTTTAGGGGATTTTTCAAATTTAAGGGGGAAAAAGGTGAAAAGGGGATGAAGAGTGTAACCCCTGACAAGGGTTCAGGTCTGTGCTGAACAGAGCGCGGACACAAACCACGAACGTTCTCGATTGTCGGTAAATGTCGGTAACAGGAATGTGCAATTTTCATTCTTTCTTTTCGGGGCAGTTAGGAAATGCATTGTAATGAAGGCGGGAGGAAAATATAAGTATCCAGAGATACGGCGAAGAAAGTAGTTTGGCGAACTCCACTTGATATTTGAAAGTTTCCCATTGCGCTTTATGAGTCTCTCCGTGATCGATAGCGGTCTCGACTAGTTTGTGGGCACTCGAAGCCCGTAACGAGCCTTGCTAACGACGATCTTTTCCGATCGAGAATCGAGAACTGAGTTGAACTTCTAGAGAAGCAAGAACTTACTTTCAACTTTTGCGTGTGCCCACACTGGCAGCAGCAGTAAGACATGTATTCCGGTAAGGCTGGCATGAACCTGAGCTGCTCTTGTTGCTGGTTGCACTCGTCGTCAAGTTTTCGATAATGCACTTTGAAGATGGGTCGAGTCGTATTCTGCAGGCCCTTTCCGAGGCGTCCCATAATCGCCGAAATTGCTGCCAGGGTCTTTCGCCTGCGTGTGAATCTCCTCATACCCAACTTCAAAAATCTCCAGGATCAAATATCCGTTTGCCTACAGGGAATTTATCCAGGATTTTAAACAAATTTCGGTTTTAAGGCACATCTTCAATATTTTCAAGAAAAATCTTCAATTTTCCACAAAGAATACGGTCATCTAACTTTTTGTTGTTGTTTAAAGTTATGTTAAAGAAAATTGAAACTTAACTTTGTTTATTCAAAATTTTGTAATAAATAATTAAAAAGTAACAAAATATCAACCGGTAATGTCGATTTTTTAAATTACACCTGTGGCGCCCTCATAGCGCGAAATACGTGACGACGTGACGTCATAAGCTTTCAAGGCCGGAGAAAATACAGGTGTCAGTTTGATAAAAACAATAGAAATAATTAATCATGAATGTCTTTAGGCTAAACCGATTAATTTTATTGAGTATCAGTGTGCCACAAGTTGGAAGAATGTATAATTTCAATACTTTTTACGTGAAATCGAAAGTTGGAATTATAACCTCATAAACATGAACTTGTGTATCATGCAATTTGCCTCTTTTACAGTGCCTCTTTTTTTAACAGAAGTACCTCTACAGTGACAAAAATCTAAATCTAATATATTTGCGTTAAGGGCGTTGGAAACCTAACCTCAAAATTGAATTGCCTCATTTTATTCCATAAATACTAGAATATCTTGGTTAAATACTTAGGACCTACTCCATTTTTAAATCAATTCTATATTCGGAGTAAAAAATGGGATAATTTCAATACTTTTGTTGTAAAATGATTTTTTCCAATGCTCGTGTTATAATCCAAAAAAATCGTTTGACACAAAAAGCATTGAAATTAGCCAATTTTTCAATTTCAATACAGATTTGATTCAAAACTGTTTCTAGTTCGTTCTAGTATTTATTATGGACTAAAATGAGGCAATTCATTTATGAGGTTAGGGTCTGCTTCCAACGCCCTTAAAATGAAAGTTGAATTTTGAGTTTTCAGCTTTTGCAAATGAAAAAGATCGCACATTTAATGTATATTATATCAGGCGATAAAGGGTTAATTACATAAAAAACCGTAAATGCGTGAGATTAATTAAAATAATAAAATTATTTAAAAAATTGATATTTGTATATAAATAAAACTTGTAATATAATTTTTACCACAGAACATAATCTCAAAATTGCTGATCCCTTTCGGTAGCCGTGATTAAGCAATAAAGTACAAGATACAAGAAAATTAATATGTTTGCGCCATACAGTTTTATAAATTTCTTTCCATTTTTCACCATTGGATATAGATAAAAATATTTTTTGATGATTTTTAACACTGGAATTTCTACATTTAGGAACAAAACACCAGTCTTAGCTTTGATTTATTTCAATTCTTTAAAGAAAATGAATGAACCTCCAGCTTGTTTAGAAAATATTAAAAGCATATGACGTCAAATCTAGGTGACGCCATGGCGCGACAGGAATACAAGTTCGAACAGGGTATACTTTTTTCTTTTTGAAATACAAAATTTAAAAAACCCCTTTTTCAATTATAATCGTATAATAGACCAAATTTAGCGGATTACCCTAAATTATTATATTAAGCCAGTCAAATTAGAATTATTATGCTAAATAGAATCAAATTTAAGGGCATGTAGAAGTCTCTGACGCTATGTAATCAGAAGTACCCAGGAAAAAAGAAACGATTGAACGATTGCTTTAGTAAATCGGTTTCTTTCAAGAAAACAGATGATTTTTTCTGAATCGAAATGACGCGTTTGAATCGAACCTCAACATTTAAATGATTTTAATCTGCTAACTTCGAATGAAGAGAAATTTTTTTATTCTCTTTTTTGACATTTTTGAATCGGGTCGAAATTGTTGAATTTGGACTATCATATTTCACACAAAATTTCAAAATTGTGAATCAGCTTGGGAGTGAAACAAATTAAATATACAAGAATATCAGGTTATGTTATGCATTTCCATTTTGATAAAATATGAGGCATATCCGTGAAATAGATGGACCATAATTAAATAAAACGTTAAATTTGAAATCGTATCGAATGACCCATTCAAAGTTTCCAATCGATTCTTTATTTCTGGGTCTTTAGCGCCCTTTGTAATAAATTTAACATTCTGCAAATTTCAGTTATTTGATATTATTTTTCAAAAATACAAGTTTTGTCTTACAGACTAATTTATTTATTATTTTAATACTAATTTGAGAGAATTTTACATTTCTGTTATCAACCAGGATCAAAATTTACATTCCCAAAACTTATTTTAAAAAGGGCGTTAGAATCCTAATTCCAATTATTTATATGACGTCAGAGAATACATGCCCTTAAAGTGGATGAAACTCGCCATCTCGGAAGTTGCACTTTTTAAATTTCGCAAAACAAAAATTTGTACCGAATTGTGTTGCAAAATGTGTTTATTTTTTTTAAATTCCAAAAGGTATTTTTTCCAAAACTGCAACTCATTGTTATAGAAAATTGAACGGTTTTGTATTCAGTAGCTCCAATGGCAATGGTAAAAAAATGAGTTATGTTCCCTTTGAATGCAGCACATCATTTCCGAAGTATTTTTTTATGCTGATCACCAATCTGCCCTCCAGTTGTAGCCATCAGATGTAGTCTACTAATTAATAGTTGTTTGTAATTAAATTTTTTAATGACAAAAAATTGAACATTTTTAGGGTTATAGACGAAAATCTCTTTGATATATCTTGGGTAATTTTTATGCGTTTTTTAATACAGATTTAAAAAATCACCTCTTTTGTTCAATAGCTAGAACGGTTCTTAAAATAATCTTAAAAGAACTAAAAAAAATGAAAAATTGAATGTGCTCTATTTTAGTTCATATTTAGTTTTTTAATATGAACTAGGGCTATATTTGTTTATTTTTTTATGTCAAGCAATAATTTGAAAAAAAATTTGATATCGGATAATCAATTTTTAAAATATCATGAAAAATCTGCACCCCTGTTTCCAAATCGTAAAAAAATCATCATTATTAAGAAACTCAGTTAAATAACTTAAAATTAGTAACTCTGGGGGTTTTTGGGTCGCTGATAAGGAATCTGAAGTCAGATTGTCAAAATTAGAAATGGTTGAGTCAATATGACTGACCATATTGGCTCAGCTATTTAGAATTTGGAAAATCTAGGTTCAAATTCGTTATCAGCGACCCAAAAAACTTCAGATTTAGTAATTTTATGTTGTCACATTGAGTATCTTGATGTTTAAATTAGTTGTACTTTTCTTTTTGTAATGAATTAAAATAGACCACATTCAAGTTTTCATGAATTTTTTCTTTTTTTTTGAGATAATTTTAAGAACCGTTGTAGCTTTTGCTAAAAAGAGGTGATATTTAAAATCTATATTAAGAAACGCGTTGACATTTGTCTGAAAGATCTTCGTTTAGACCACTGGAAAAGTTGTTAATAGTTTTGTAATTAAAAAATTTGTAATTAATAAATTGTGTTAAAAATATCTATTAAATTACACCCGATGAAAATAAATGGTGCGGAGTTTCGTGTTCAGCATCAAAAATTACTTCGGAAGCGATATGTCGCACTCAACAGGAACATAGGTCAGTTATGTTGAATCGTAATTTGTAGATAATTGTGTATCGCAAGTAGAAAATTGAAAATCCTTACCGTTTTGGACAAAATTTTAATTGATACTAAATAAATCCGAAATGTCTAATTTTTATATTTTGGAAAAACAGTATGTGCTTTAAGGTCATGAACTTGTGAGATTCATATAATCAAATTTTTTTTTCTAAATATCGTTTTTGTTAATTTTCAAGAAAATGTTACTTCCAATTTTTTTCTGACAAGTACATGCCAGCGAGTATGTTTGAAAAAATGTTTTATTCCAAATAATGATTATTTCACCAAATTTCTGCTCAAACTTTTTTTTCTTTTTATCATAGTATAATAATATACACCCATGTCAGTTTCATCCACTATATTATTTGCTCTATTTTGTTTGCTAATTTGTCTGGCCCAAATTGAATAGGTATTAGACCAGAAAGAAAAATAAAATAAAGAAGTCACCATACCATTTCATAAGATGGTATAAGAGAACTAGACATTTTTTTGTAGTTCATGGGAGTTGTTTTTTTATTCTTAAAATCCCAAAAATATTTTTAAGAATTTATTTTGAAGGATGGTGGTGATTTTTGATAGTTTTTGAAGATTTATCTTGAATAATCAAGAAATATATTGTGATTTTAAAAAGTTTCCCGAGAGATATTTTCAGGTCTACTAATAGATTTGATTTTATATAGGGTTTTGAATTAACTTCCAAATGTACCTGAAGATCTACACAGCCGGCAGAAATTATTTACATACCTATTATGTAAGCTGTTGTTGCAGAGCCTTCATTGTTATAATATTATAATTAAATTAAGTTTTTATTGAATTAAAATTTTCAATAACTCTGGAAATAATTAACATTTTTTTAAGTTCTTGCTAGGGGCAAAATTTTAACAATATCTTAACAATCTAATTGAGACTCACCTCTAAAATGAGGACGAGAACTTAAAGAAATGTTGATCGGCTCCTTGGTTATTTCAATTTTGCGAAAACATCGAAATTTGACATTTTTTCAATATCTTTTTATCAAATTGTCATTTTGCCATCAACTTGGGTTTATTAGACTCAGAATTATATCGCCTTTCGCAGTATCATGAGGAAACAATGTTCATGTTAATATGATAAAAATTACGGCACATTAGCAACGGTTAGAAAACAGGCGTGCATATAATTTCCGCCGGTAGTGTAACTAAAGAAGTACCAGCAGGAACTAAAGAAATACCTGCAGGAACTTAAAAATTACCTACAGGAACGGAAGAAGTACCTGAAGGAATTGAAGAGGTACCTAAAGGCTTAAAAATGACTTTCCAAAAAAGTCACAGTAGGAGTGACTTGAAGAAAGTACCTTTAAAACTATTTTGAAGTGGTTCCTTGAAGATGTACCTGGAAGAGGTACCTTGGAGAAGTCCCTCTTTCAGAAATGCTTCTCCCCAATGAGGGAAGAAATTCCTCACAAGAGGGCACAGCACACACTCACGAATCACATGTACACATCACTTTTCACTTCTTTTCCAAGGATTCTTCGAAAACCCTTCCTGCAGCTTAGTATCATCATCATTATCATCATGGTCGTCGTCATCCTCACTTTCTCACTGTGCTTTTTCTCGAATCTCGAATTCCTTTCGCTGCTTACTCATCATCGCGATGGTCTCGTTCCATCGAATTCCAGAGGCCGACTCTCAACTCTGCTCGCACCGACGCGACACATTATCCTTTATTCGAGGAGAAGGCTGCTTGTGCTTACGGTACCTCGTCTCGTCAGCTCGCTATTAACACCGCTCATTGGCGCCCAACACTCGATTCCTTCAGAACACCACAAAACTTCTCGAACCACTGATATCTCCCCTAACCGGTCTTTATTTTTATAGAAAAGCCGAGCAAAAACTGCAACCAGTCACTACTGACTTGTTCATCAAGATCAAAGTCAATTTTTCATCATCACTGCTCTGCCACGTCTCTGATGGACTCTGGGGCTAACTCTGGATGATGTCCTACCAAAATTGAACAATTCGGAAGAGTTTAAAGACCCGTTTGCCAAGTTGTAATTATGTGCGAGAGAAATTGCAGATTTTGGAAGACCTTGATGAACTTGGTTTTGGAGAACACTACTTTTCGAAGAACTTGGGTTAGATTACAGTCTGAAGTTGTCTCGGTCACTAGTTTCACCAACACTAGACCTATTTCTGCACTATTTAGCCACGTATTGCGAAAATATGAAATAGCGAAAGGGAACGAAGGAATCGGAACGTTGGTTCCAGAGTGGTATCACTGGTATCTTGACTCTGGTATCACTGGTTGACTAGGGACGGCTGGGAATGTGGGTTGCCGGTGGGCAGGATTTTTTTCGAAAATCTGAATCCACGTGGTAGCACGTCTACTCGCTTCGAACATGCCAGCTGGAGTGGGACCAGTGGGTCGAGTTGTATGAGTGAAGAAGTGAGAGGTGGTTGGTTGGAGGGAAAGGATGAGCGAGAGGGATATAGGTATAGATATAGCTGTTGGCTAGAGTGTTAGGTGTTTGTGTGTGTGTATTTTCGAGCGTGGCAGTGTGTGTGGAGGTTGAAACCGAAGCCGAAAGAGAATATGCAGTGGCCAGGCCTGGACGGACTCTAGAGCTATCCCCTCCTCGTGGCCGCTTTCTTGCTCCAACGGCGGCATTGAACACGTTCAACGGCAGCTGGCAAATACCACCTTGACTCCAAGTCGAAGCGATCGTACGAAACCGCGATATATTCGCGTTCTTTGACCTCCCCGGATACCGAACCAGACCTTTTTGGAATCGGAGTTTTGATAAATTGGTAACTTGGAGAAGGACGGATGCGATCCTGGGACGGGGACTTGGTTCCCAGATGTGGTGATGGGGAAAGGATGTGGATGAAAGTCGAGAAGGTGCGCCAGGTTGTGGGGTCGGATCCTGGAAGTAGTGTGGTTATCTTAAAGGTCTCTCGGTTTTACTGGTATGAGCAGTTTACCAAAAGTTGAAAACTTTAGGTCCCTCCTCCAACTTCCTTCCAACAATTCTATATACTTTTCTGTCCCTTTTTATCACTCTGTCCTATTCTTCTTTTCAAGAATATTATCCTTTTCTAGCTCGTCACATTATTTGTTACTACTCTTTCTAATAATTTTATCCTTTTCCATTCCGTTCTATCTTTTCTTATTCTAGTCCTCTTACCTTTAGACCTATGCTTGTCTATCCCCATTTATCACTGGTTATCTTGTTGCTTTTTAGAATAATTCTGTCCTTTGCTACACAGCTTACAGTCTTATCCTCTCCTACCTAGTTTCATTATTTAATCATTTTCACTACTCTTTCCAATAATTTTATTCCTTTAGATACCCCTTTTCATCACTGTTTATCTTGTCCCTGTTTAGAATAATTCGAGCCTTTTCTACACCGCTAACAATCTTACCCTTTTCTATCTCATTTGATCATTTTTTATTACTCTTTCCAATAGCTTTATCCTTTTCTATCCCGTTTGATCATTTCTTATTCTAGTCCTCTTTCCTCTACATCTATATGCTTGTCTATCCCTCTTTTATCATTGTCTATCTTGTTCCTTTTTAGAATAATTATATCTTTTAATACACCGCTAACAATCCTATCCTCTGCTATCATGTTCAATCGTTTTTTAATTTTTGCTGCTCTTTATAATAATTTCATCCTTTTTGATCTTGTTTTATCATTTCTTATTCTAGTCCTCTTTCCTTTAAATCTACGCTTGTTTATCTCTTTTCATCACTGTTTATCTTGTTCCTTTTTAGAATAATTCTTCAAAATAATCTTTTAAATAATTTTATCCCTTTTCAACCCGTTTTAACATTTCTTATTCTAGTCCTCTTTTTTCAAATCTATGCTTCTCTATTCTCTTTTACCATTATTTATCTTGTTCCTTATTAGAATAATTCTATCCTTCTCTACACCGCTAGCAATCTTACCCTCTTCTATCACGTTTCAGCATTTTTTAATCTTTACTACTCTTCTTTCTAATAATTTTATCATTATCTATCCCATTTTATCATGTCTTTTTATAGTCCTCTTTCCTCTAAATCTATGCCTGTCTATCCCTTTTTATCGCTGTTTATCTGGTTCCTTTTTAGAATAATTCTATCCTTTTCTACACCGCTTTCAATAATTATATCCTTTTCCATCCAATTTCATCACATTACCCTTCTCCTATTTACTGTTATTCTATCCTTCTTTCTATTTCATTTTGTAATGCTTTATTATTTTCCGCTTTTTGTACATTTCTGTGCCATTTAATCAGTATATAATCTTTAACCCCCATCGTTTTAACTCTGCCCTATTCCTCTTTTTACAAAAATTCTATCCTTTTTTATCACATTTTGCTATTCTTATACTATTATTTTTTTTAATAATGAATACCTTCTTATTTAGTTTTATCCTTTTATCTAATTATCCCTTCCAGAGATTATTTACATCATTGACGATATTTTTTTATCACGGGTTTCCTATTCCTCTTTACAGTAAATTCTGTCCCTTAGTATCACGTTTTATCATTTTTTATTATTCCTCTTTCCAAGAGTTTTGAACTTTTCCATTCTGTTTTTTTTTCTCTTTATTCCAATTGCTCTTTAAAAATAGTATACTATGCAAGAAGAGAGAGGAGTGAGAATTTTTATGACGAATTGAAAATGAATTGCTCCTAGTTCAAAATGAATTCTACTATCTGCAACAAAAATGTTCCCTCAATTTTTATTGGTAGACACCCGATTTCCATTTATCTGATGCCGCATCCAACATGTGATCTCGTAGATGTGTGATTCTTATTATTCGCTTCTGACACCGCACTTTTTCTTCCCTGAGGAGGAAAAGAAAACTTTTCTTTCCTCTGACTTTACCATGCTCGAAAAACACTTCTTTAGCACCATTTTACAGGCATGGAAATTGGCTGAAATCATGCAAATCATACAATATACTACTTCTTTTTACACTCATTACACCTATACCATATGTATGATTTCATCTTATTTCTCCTTCAAAAAATGCTATGCACGATCCGTTTTGATCACGGTTTTCTTATTCTTCTTTACAATAATTCTGTCCTTTTGTATCACGATTCATCATTTTTTTAGTATTCCCTTTTTCCAACAATTCCATTCCTTTCTATCATGTTCTATCAGTTTCTCCTATTCCTCTTTTCAATATTCTTATACTTTTCTATCACGTTTCATTATTTTTGAATACTCCTCTTTCGGATCATTCTATCATTTTCTATTCCGTGTCATCATTTTACCCTTCTTTTCTGTGATATTATTCTATCCTTATTTCTATTCCATTCTATAATATTTTATCATATTCCCTTTTCCAAATTTGTATTCCATTTAATCACTATTCCTCTTAGTTCAAAATGAATTCTACTATCTGCAACACAAATTTCCCACAACTTTGATTGTTATATGGTCGATTTCCAATTATCTGATGCCGCATTTAAAATTTTAGCTCATAGGTGTGTGATTGTTATTTTAGGGAGCAGAGTAGATAAGGTATGAACTTGGCTACGAATCGTCTACGAAAGGATAACCACTGCTAGAATAAATATTTTAATAACAAAACCAAATTCACACTGTCTAGACATATATATTGTAAACAGTGTAAAGTTCGTTCTAAAAATTTAAATATTTCTGCTCGCAGTGGTTTTCCTTTCGCAGACGATTCATAGCCAAGTTCATACTTTATCTAGTCCGCTCCCTACATTATTCACCTCTAACGTCACACATGAAAAACGGCTGAAACCATGCATGTGTTGTGAAAAAGCTATACTTTTCTATCATTTTCTATCCCGTTTTATCAGCTTATCTTATTTTTGTTTTTAACAATTCTACTAGTTTTTTTTCATGTTTTTTTCGCTTTATACTATTTCTTATCCCAATAATTACACCTACCTCCCCTTTTATATAAATTTTGTTATAAAAAAATGCTATCCTTTTCCATCCTTTTTCATCGCGGTTCATCCTATTCTTCTCTATAATAATTTCAAGCATTTCTATCACGTTTTATTATTTTTTATAATATTCCTCTTTCTCAGAAATCTAAACTATTCTGTACCATTTTTTTAGTTCCTTCCTATTCCTGTTTCTAATAATTATATCTTTTTACCATTCCCTTTATCCAGTTCCTAAATTATGCTTATTTTGTTATCCTATTTCTCCTTAACATATGTAGATTTACAATAGATTTAGACAGAAATGGGTAATTCAGGATCAGAATAGATCAGGATAACAATTGGATCGAACCAAATAGTTCAGAAATGGATTTTCGCAGAAAAAATTAGGAAACAAAGATGCATAGATTGAGATTGGTTTCGTCTACATTCTAAAATAGGGTAGTAATTGATAGACTGGTATAGCTTTATAATAGATAATAATAGAAATGAATAGAATTGGAAAGCTTTAGCATAAATCAGGATAAGAAGGGAAAACTGAGATAGCTTTAGAATAGGTACGGGCAAAAATAGATGGGATGAAATAAATCAATTTAAATTTTCTTTGAGAAAAATATTTTACAGTACTTTTTCTTTTTCAATGGGTTCTCTTCAATGGTACTTTGAAAGTACTTTACTCGTACTTTAATAGTATCTGAGAATTTTGTCTTGCTTAATATACGGCATCGATCGAAGAGACTGGATTTCTCTGATGTAAAGGATCGAAAATCTTGGAATTATAACTTTAATGTATAATAATATATAATAATATATAATATTATGATAATAGTATATACTGCCGTAGTAAGCAGAAAACCCCTACGTAAGTGACATTGTCGTTTAGGTCGACCTTACGATTGACAGGTATAAGAAAATAAACCATAATCACAAAGTCACTTACCGTCAGACGGTGCAAAGCGGGACATGTTTTTAGACTTTTCTCAATAAATTACACAAAGGAATTATAATTAGATATTGATGCTTCAAGTAGATAAATTCTGACCCCTTTTTTGCTTGTCGTCAGGTTAAAACATTTAATTAAGCTATAAGTAACTCGTTAGTGCAATCCAAAGTGTGTATCATAAATGATTAGTTTCTGTTTTTATTTTGAAGCAAATTAAATAACTAATATGATGAACATATCTAAAAAATACGTACTTAATTTCAGAAAAAGCGTAACCTAATGTTTTGCTTTATGTCATATCCTTCTCTCTAAATCTGAATCAGTGATAAGTATACCGCTTATTCAAATCAGCGTATATACACAGGCAAATCAGCGAAATTTAGCTGTTAATCAGTGAAATTTCACTGATCAGCAGCTAAATTTCGCTGATTTGCCAGCGTATATACGCTGATTTGAATTAGCGGTATACTTAT